>JADLZK010008574.1:0-250987 GCA_015847255.1 Hyparrhenia diplandra
CTCATGATTTGCTGAAGTTTAAACAAAGTGTTTGAAGTATTCTGAAACCTGTTGATCTTATGTTGAACAGTTGCTTGTATCTTCAACTTCTGTGTCGACATGCTGATAACCTATCAAAGGAAGATATTCCGGAAGTTTTCTCCTAAGGGAAGAAAAGTGAAGAAGTAGGTTTCAAGATTCGACCTTCAGTCTGTATCCCATTATTCGGTTCTCTCATTCTGACTGTTTAAATAATTATGCCTATTTATGCAAATGCTAGAATTGGCATTGCTAGCGAAGATTTGAAGAATACAATAGAGAAGACATTGGGTGGTGCGTGGAGTAGCTCTTTCATCCCCAAGGCTTGTGATTCCTGCCGTGATTTTTGGATTGTCAGCTTTTATCAGATCACTTCCAAAATAGCTTTTTCAGTTTTGAGGTGAGAGAGCACCACTCTGCTACCGTACAGCACATCAAGCTTTCTTCTATTATAATAACTATGTTTATTATATATATTATAGCAAGAACTTTTATCATGAATACTTTGTCCTATAGAATATATTCTTTCACAAACATTTCCTGAATGATGACTAGCTGTCTTTATGCAGGTTCTTCCAGGGATGATGGCTTTCCTTTGCATACAAGGCTGCAGCTTTGGTTCAAGCTCTACAGAGATAACGAGGACCTCCGCTTGATACTTCCCGAGGAAGAGTACGCTGATAGTGACAGGACTTGATGTATACCAATAAGAGATTATGTTAACTCAGTTGTTGATAAATACAGAACAGACCAGTTTACAGAGTCAGACTTCAGTTTTGAACAAAACATCTCTTTAGGATATCCTGAAACGTTTGCTTAGTCTACCTTTTTGGAGGATATAAAGAGTTGAATCAGATGTTTGATAGAGACAGCTGAAAGATAGAAGCATCCTACCTCACCCTGCAAGTTCAGTCAACAACAGCATGGTTGGTGCTAAGGAGTAAATGATTTGCAACAGTAGCCAATTCATTCTGCAATTTGGGGAGACTGCATGAAGAGTTCTTACAAACTAAATATATTCCCAACAGGCTGGGCAGTTACAACTTGAACAGCCTAGTGCCAGGACAGCTCATTACTACTATTAACATGAATTGAAGTTGGCCGGAGTTAGCCCGCCGGAGCGACTTGAGCCTGTTGCGCACACATACTGCACTACTGGCTCTGAAAGCCTGCAGCAGCACAAACAGTTACCGTATCAGTTTACAGCTTCAATGCATACATTAATACATGACATGGAAGTATGGACGAAATCCAGATCTCAAAAGAGCAAATGTCTATGAGCTCATCGTTCCCTGGAGAAGTCAAAAAGAATATGCAGTTTTGAGCACGTAAAGGCATGCAATTTCGATCGCGCTGCATGTGTCTAAAGAATGCTCAGGTACCGCCTTGTGAGAAATAAATCTCTCAAGGTGGTCCTGTGAAGCACGGTGTTCTGAAAGGCAGCAGTCAATTGCCAGCAGCTGCAGCTGTGAGAAAGGTTAGCAGTCTATTTCCAGGCCACACCTGTTCTTGGAGCATTGCTATGTCAGTATACCAAACATAGGCCAACATAGAGGGGGCTTATCTGTTCACCAGTATACCAACATATAGGCCGACGTAGAGGCTTTTCTGTTCACCATTATACCAACATAGGGCCAACATAGAGCCTTATCTGTTGATGAATGAATGTTTTGGTTTGCTCATCTTGTGATTTTTCTAGACAATTATGTCAGGGTGTCCCGCCCCCAAAGTACAGCGCGCGTAGGATAGAGATCTCACCTTTCGGAGAGATTGTCACTTGCAGGGTTATACATACTGTCTTTCAGAGTGCATGACACTGGGCATAGAAAGGAGCACAAAGAGGACTATGAAAAAACCGGCAAAGAAAAAGCATTGAAACTCGGTTCGAGATAGATGTGAAGATTGTATTTGTATTATTTACTGGTACCAGCGGTAATATTTTCACATCAAGCTGAATCCAATCCAATGGGCGAAAAGTAGTAGTATTGCTGACGAGGAGTACTATAAACTTGTGATGTGTGTCCAATGGGCAGACATCAGGCATTGGCAGCTGTATTATAATAAACTGTTGTATAACAGGAAGTGGACAGGAACGGGTTGATCATCCACGATGTCATTGGTAGTGATGTCCAATGCGCACTTGCTACGCATTGGTTGGCTTGGCTGCTGCATACAGTAAGAAACAAATGGGCGATGGCCGAAAGATGGATAGGAATGGTCGACCATTCAACACTGACATTTGCAGATGGCCAAGCAAATGACGAATATCTATGGTTCGCTTCGCTCTCTTTTTTTTTTCCTTCTCAAAACAGGATGGAAAAGGAGTTTTTAAGGAGAAGAGAGGAGACGAGAATCTCCCGTACGAGAGAATGCGCAGAAAGGTCGGTCTGGGGACGTTCAGACGGTGGATTCGCAGCCGATTGACACAAATTTGTGGCCAAGGCGGCCATCGATCAGGACTCGTGAGACATCATGTACTAAACCACTGCAGCAGCAGAGAGCCGCTCGTGGACAGCGGCAAACGAGCAGTACTCGGCACGTCGGTCTTAAAGGAGAAAGTAACGCGAAGCAGCAGGCCAATGATTTCCCGGCGTAACCATACTACCAAGCTGCTGCTGTGACCGTTTCGGCCAGATGGCTCGATGCCAAGCAAGAGAAACAAAAAGGGTTTTCTTGTCGTGTCGTGTGTTACAAATTTTTTAGCAGCCGTCTTTTCAAGGTGGCGTTAGATGGTGATGCTATATTTGATGAAATTTGATAAGCATGCAATGCTACTGAACCCATAAATTCAAATTTTGTAGTGGATTCGATTGGGGCTGCATGGTTTGATTTATGATACTCCCTCCGCCTCAAAATACGCTATTCAAGCTTCACGGTAGTCACTGCTTAAAACGCCAAGAATTATATATTTACATATATAAATACTTATGCTAAGTAATTAGTATCATCGAAAGCATCTGCTTCTGCTTTTTAACAAATTTATTTTAGCATTTAACGCGCATATATTTTGACAAACCTACCAAAAGCCGGTAGTTTTCGACTCCAAGACGCTTCCCATAACGACATCTATTTTTAAGCATTTGGTACATACCTTGTGCCTCCGGAGCCGCTCGTTCTCCTCCCTCCAGCTGCGAGATCTTGTTCTCCAGCTCGTTCGTGTACGCCCGCATGCGAACACAAGTTCATATGCGCGCCAGTTTCATCTAATCTTAGCTGCAGCTGGTGGTGGGGGATTGGGGGTTGGCATACCTGCTTCCGCGCGCGCGCGACCTCGCCGCCGACTCCCGGTTCTTGATCATCCGCTTTGCGCCGCTCGTTGACCTCTCCGCCACGCCGCCCACGCCGGCGGCACGCTTCGCCCCCGGCCGCCGCGCTGCCCCTCCTGGCCGTCGTGGTAGAGCGCGTCCAGCACCGGTCTGCCGGGGCCTGCGCCGAGCGGCTGCGGCAGGACGCCGACGGCGGTGTGGTGGGGGCCCAGCCCAGCCGCGCCGCCGCCTGCGGGACCGGGACCGGGGCCGGCTGGTACAGCTGCTGCGCCCAGCCGCGGGCGCCAGAACCCGTGTCCGTGTCGGAAGTCGGCGTCGGCGGGCGGACCGCCGCCGCGGACAGGAAGTCCTCCAGCGTCATCTGGGGCCCGCGCGGGCAGGCCGAGGCCGGCGCGGCGCCCCTGATGTCCCGCCACACCTCGTCCGCCGTCTTCCTGCCCGAAGGAGGAGCGGAGGAGGTCGTCCAGGTTGACGCCGTGCAGCTGGCCGTCCCACCTCGCCGAACGTGAGGTTGCAATTAACACCGAGCCCCTGCCGCGACATTCCACCGCCGCCGGCACCGACGACCCCTGCTGCCATGGGACGACGACATTGCCCGGCCTGCCATTCACCGACTACCTACTTTCGCATGGGACTGTGATCACCACACGCGCGCGATCAGCAGCACGCGCTTGTCACGCGATGGAAAGCAAGAAGAGAGGGGCGAATGGCAGGAAGGAATCTTAGACGACGCGGCGCATGGCAAGAACCTGGGAGGGAGGCATATATACAAACAAATCGCAGAAGTGGTGATGGCTCTGCCTAGCCGGAGAGAAGAGGCCAGAGCAGGGAGATCGAAGCGGCTTGCTGTTGAAGTGGTGATGGCTCTGCCTAGCTGGCTTGCTGATGCCGCTTCATTTCCCCTAGTTGGAGAGGCAGCTTGCAGAGGGAGGCAGTGATTTAGATTCCACAAAGAGGGAGGTGGGGCTTGGGCCAATGGGGGCAGACAGGCGATGCCTGGGAAGAAGAATCCAAAAAAGGCCGGGGTGAAGGTGGTGGTGGTGGTGGTGCGTGTGACGAGGTGGGGAGGCGCTCAGCTGAGCTGGTTTTTGAGAGAGAACACAAAAGGCTCCGAGAGAGGGCTGAGGATTTTGCTGGAAAGCAGGAGACAGAGGAAAGAAGAGTGGTGAAAATTAGAGAACACAAAAGAGGGGCTGCGTTTCAGCAGGCCGAGGCCCCGGGGCCCGGTTCGTGGCTTTCCACTGCCAGCGAGCGCTTTGCTCATCAGCTGAGGTGCGTGGTGTGGTGCAGCATACTGAGCACGTACGGAGAACTACTGCGGAACAGAGACCGGTCACCGTGTGTGGCCCCACTTGAGCAGTCACTTCGTTTTGATGTACGGACACGAATCTTGTTGCAGGGAAGAAAGCGAAGGAAACAGATGCTTGCGAATTGCGAGAGATTCCACCTCAAAACCAGAGGCTAATGTGTGATTTTTTAACTAGCTCCTGATTCGCTGGCTTTCGAAGAAGAATCACAGTAATCAGTCATGTTACATACAAAAGTTTCTAACACAAGAGTATCAATAATTACAACATACATCCAATCTCCATGCATCTAGGACAAATCATTTTCGGTATTCCCGCGCTCTAACGTTTTGTCTCTAAAACCGCTGCTTTCTCACGTACACGCCTTCCCGCGCGACACGTAATAAAGCTTTTTAGGAAGTATAAGCATCGCTAAGTATATCCTAAGTAAAAATAAATAAAAATTTCTGCAAAAATTCCAAATGGTCTCAGTAATGAAATAGCTTGAAGCAAAAATGTAAGGAGGAAGGGAGAGTCGGAGAAAGGGTTGTTGATTTCTTTTGAAAATGAACTAACATATACACAAACACCTTCTAAAAGTGAAATGCCCCGCACAGGTAATAATGTTATCGATCTATTGTTACCGAAAGTAGCACAACTGGATCAAACTAACCAGGAAAAATAATTTAAGCTAGCAGAGTAGCAGCACAATGGGCAGTCGGTGGTATGCATCCCTTGCCCCTTTTACCAATTTTAGACAAGTAGTGGACTAGCTGAAAATGGGCAAATGATGGGGGTATGAGCATCCCTTTGCATTTCTGTCACCAGAATCGTATTCTCAAAAGGCCAAATTCCATTCACACCAACATATACAAAACGCCGCAAAAGTTTAAATTTGGAGCAGTTTTTTTTTATTCCGACAGCATAACTTATGTTGCTTGTATTAACTTGATGAGATTTATTATAGTAGTACTACACTCAGATCAGCCAGTCATGGACCGTACCTACTGGGCGTTCTTCAACTCTGCAAATTCTTGATTAGCTTTCTCAAAGATGAATATGTGAAAATGCTTCTGTACACAACATACTGAGGAAAATCCTTCTCAGATATATATATTCGTCTTTTGTAATAATATACTCAGGGATGACATTCTGAGGGTATCATATTTTTTAGGAAAAACTAGAATCTGACAGCAAAATATCCTTTGTAGTCTGTGCTATGCATGCATACTCATAATCTTTTGCATGAGACTGAATTTGAGTAGACGGGGAGGCCGTGCGTGCGCTGAGCCTGTGGGCTCAAAAGTAAAAGCAGCTTTGGGGCTCTACTAACCAAAACCAGCCCGGCCCACACACTAGCTGTGCCCCATGGGTGGTCGTCTCTGTGGCAGGCTGGCAGGAGTGCCGAGTCAACCAACGTACGAGTTCGAGTTCCTTTGCACCGAAGGTCCTTCTTCCTTTCCCCTTCGGCTTCCCAGTCTGTTCTCTCCCTTATTATTTTTTTTTTCGATCTCTCTCCTTTAAAGCATCGAGGCCGAATCGACCTCCACTTCTCGAGACAACCTCGTCGGCCCCCCTCCCCTACGCACCTAACAATTTCTGGCAGGGCAGGCAGGAGGCTTCTTCCTCTTCGCCTCGCCTTTGCGCGCGGGGACCCGTCGGTGAGTCCGATTCTTCTTTATCTCCCCCTTTCTGAAATTTGTTTGATGCGCGGTAGCAGTAGTAGAGCTGAAGGGTCAGTACACGCGCGTCGGACTGTACGGTAATTGGTAATTAGAAACGTTGGGGAACTAGGGTTTCGGACTTTGGGCGAGCAGCTTGGTTGGATTGCTGCATTCTAAGGAGGATTCGATGGACGACTTATTGGCAGAGTTACGTTGCCCTGTAAATTCTCTGTGTATTGCTCAAGCAAGTTATAAACCTTACTATTTAAGTTTTGTGAGACCCTGAGTTGTTTGGGCATGATGTTTCCTGCGCTGCTGCTTCAGGTGTTCTTGTGCAACCACAGGATCAGTGGCGGAGCTCGGATAGAAAAAGAGAGAGGGGCCATATGACATGAAATGAAGTCAAAGGGGGCTACGTTAAGTGCAAGTGTTAATAACTTTTGAAGCCTAGGGATGCCCATGCCCCTCTTTTGGTTTTTTAACTAAGCTCTGTCATCATAGTTGCACAGGATCTTTGAAACCCCCAACAGAAATAGATTACAAACTCAAACAAGTAGGGTCTCCAAATTTTCATGCCATGTATTTTCTGTAGAATCAATCCTCTGTTAGGTGGTCTTTCAATACAACAGTGCCATCTCGCAGACTCTGAATGAAGCTTGCACATGAATGCATGATGTGCTGTATGCTATCTTGTATGATGGTTCTGCTGCAAAATTAAAGTAATCAAGTTTATCTTCATTTTTTTTTCTGCAGCATGTCTTTTAATTGGGTTTTGTAAGTTTTAGATCTTCATGGCAACTACCAATCCTAAGACGGCGCCCCCCTCCATCATGGAGACGTTGATGGAAGGAAAAATGAGCATGTTGACATATCCGGTGCTTTGATTCCCTCAATGAACCTCTATTAGAGAAGTCCACTGATGACAATTTTGGATCAGAGGTTAGTCTTTCTCTGGTTCACAATTGCCTCAATACTTTCCTACAGTTTAATGCAGGATTCTATATTTTCTGCTAAGCATCAGTTAACTTTGGGGCTTCTATAGGTGTATGCGATCCTAGAAGACAGGACCTGTGGGGATGATGATAGAAAGAAAAAGAACAACTACACGGGTCATTTCTTTTCTCAAACTTGATTGCACAATGGGCTTAATGGTTAGGTAACTCTCATTTTAGCCACTACTTTGTTAATTTTAAATTTAAATTCATCGATGCCTGGTAGTAGTAGGCTGTTATCGCCCTTGTCTCAGTTACTGATTTTATATACCTTTGATAGGATTCACTGACCAGCCCTTCAATCCTTCAGTGAGCCCTTACTAAATATTAGTATAATGGATAGTTTGTTTAAGCATTTACAAACCCACGCACCATGCCAACTCTCATGCTTTGAAATTTTTGTTAATATGCCTGTTCACGTGCTCAGCATGCATGCATTTCTACCCCCCTGCTAAACAAATACAAAATGTGCCCTTTGGTATAGCACCCTCTGTTTGAAGTAACTACTGGCCATATGGAGTTGGCTGTGGTCATGGCCATAGGAGTTCAGTTGCACCCCCAAAAAACCTTGTTTCAAAATGAAATATATATTGACTGTGTACTTTGTGTCACATTTTGACACCTCCCTTCTAGAACAACCAATGTTCCATGACAAGATCACTGCTGACTGTCCACTGGAGGAATGCAAACAGCCTTAGTTCTGTTTTTTGTGCATTTAAACAGATTGAGTAGAATTTAGTTTGTGCATTCAAAGGATGGTGGAGGCAGCTGCTCTTATGCTATTATTTGTCTCATTATTTACTATCGCCATGCTCTTTTAGTAGTAATGTAGAAGTTTTTTTTTTGTCCTTTTCCTCATCTTGAGAACCCATTGCACATAATTCTAGCAATTAACACAGAAGTCAAAAGTCCATATAGCACTATATTTCTAGAAGTTGTAAACAAAAGCTGAAAACAATATATTCACAGGGCAACATTCAGTGGACATAACAGTTTGTAGCATCAGGATCTAGAGGGTCATCTTGTTCACACATTTGGTGATTCTAGTTAGATAGTCCATGTTACTAGTCTTTCATGAACTGTGACAAAATTAGTGCCTTTCCTTACAAATATTGATATTTGTTTCTTACTATCTTCGTAAGCAAAAGCATTATTGTAAGCTCAGGATCTATCTTTGGTAGATTATTCCCTTCTCTTCAGAGAATCAAATCAATCCAGTATATCTTAGCCCCTCTACAGGTAATGTAAAGAAAGGTACATAATAGGGTTGCAGTTATTAATTTAATAATAGCTTAACCTTCAACTTTCCAGGAACAAAGGCTGAATACTTTAAGACGCAGATTGCAAATCCTTTTTGATGGCCCCCGTATTGGAACATCAAATGCTTTATATCCTATAGTTCGTTTTCTAGGTTAACATCATCTCATGCAAACAAATTAATTGATAATTGATCGGCCTTATCATTATTAGGGGGCCTTTGAGGCAACTTTGGCGTTTAGCTTATCCCACTCGCGTGAGATTCCACCCCTCAAATCAGAATTATGGAAGGAGATGGGTTGGCAAGGCAATGATCCATCTACGATTTCAGGTTCTCTCTTGTTATTATTTGATCGTTTGAGAATGTGCTCATGGAGAAGTTAATCTCAGTTGATAAACCCATCTAATACTGGATCACATTTATGCAGGGGTGGTGGACTCATATCATTAGAGAACCTCATCTTTTTGCTAGGAACTACCCTGTAAATTATCTTATATCTGATAACAGTTTCTGTTGTCTTTCTAATTTTGTTGATTTTTGACCATTCACCATTACATATATTCTGGTGCAGAATTCGTTTCAGATGCTTCTGAGAAAAGTGCAAGGGCAGAGAGCAGATTGGGAGTACCCTTTTGCAGTTGCTGGTATCAACATTTCATTCATGCTGGTCCAGATGTTGGATCTGAAGTCAAGTAATTTTCCATTGTCAAATCCCCTTTTACACATACCTGGCATATTCCATATTCCGTGGTTTGAACAATGTCGTATTTTATGCAGGTGTTCCATCTTCAAAGTATGGAATTCGTTTCCTTGAATTGCTTGAACAGGATGAGAATGCCTTTGACCACCTATACTGTGTGGCCTTCCCGCTGCTTGATGCTCAGTGGCTTGTGAAACGTGCCTCCTATATGGAATTCAATGTTAGCTTCTGGCGTGCTCAGTACATTGATCGTTCTTTGTTTGTTTTAAGACACTGGCATTCTTAATTGTTTGGTTTTTTGTTGTACCAGGAGGTCTTGAAATCAACGAGAACTCAGCTGGGCGAAACTAGTTCTAGATGATGTACTGGAGGTGAAGGACTTTGCCGTCATACACTATGCTGGATGAGTAAAAGCCGAGCTGTTGAGACGCTGGAGAGCTGGCTTAGCTGGTGTGATGGCTAACTGTTATATAACGATATGCTGATGTCTGATCCTAAATGCTTAGTTGGTGCACTTTGCTTGTCTACCTTGCATCACTTTTTTCCCTTGTATATTGAGGTCTTTTGAGGCGTTATATACGATTCCTTTGTAAATATTGTGTTGTTTATATATGTTGCCTTTCGGACATGCTGGTTCCAAGGATATAAAGAAATCGATCTCATTTCCATTTCATTTGTTTTCTATAATTTGAACGCTGGAGCATTAGCTGACCTTGCTTATTTTTATTTTTAAAAAGCTATTACAGTGCAAACAGTACACATTTTGTTTTGTTTAGAGTTTACTTAATGTTACTTTGTTTCTCAGAAGAGATCTTTGCGAAAAATGTGTGGGACTTCAAAACGCCCAACCAAACCAACCAGATGTTATTGGTCTTTTACGTGTGTTACATCAATATTTTTTTGTTGCATAATGGCCTGATGTGGGAGATAACATTTTATGTTGAACTTGCATATAGTTCAATGTATTGCTAAACATTTTTAGAAAAAGAAACAAGTATCAGGGGAAGCGTCACGTGGGGAAAGAGTTCTCCATTTCAAATTGCAAGTCATTCTAAGATTCTTGGAGACTCAAAACATCAAAAATTTGATCAAAATTATAGAGAGAATTATAAAAATTCATGACATCCATAAGATAAACTATGAAAATATAATTAGCAAAGAATCTAATAGTATTTATATAAATTTGGTCAAACTTAAGATGGTTGACTCTCTAAGATTGACTTACAATTTGGGATGGAGAGAGTATTATTTATAGAAGGCGGGGAAGCATCGGAAGTTTGGAGGAAAGAGTTATTACCATAGCCTCATATGCAGCAGTCTCATGAAATAAAACACATAAAATGTGAAATAAATGAAGACGACGGCCTTAGACTAGGATATTTGTGATAGATTCATCTTTTTAATGGTTTGGACTAGTATAGCATCCTTTTTAATGGCACACACATAAAAGGCTCTTGTTTTTTTTCCCTTTTGCTTGTGAAATGTTGTCTTTTCTTCATGAAGTAAAAACCATTGTACAGATATGGTTTGTGTTATAACAAAAAAAAAAAAAAAGTTGTCCGATTTTGCCCCGACCCCTGTGAATTGTGGTTAAAGAATTTGGTCATTTTGTGCCTCATTTGTACACTTGTGTGGTGCGTGTTTTTGTGGAGCCAAAAGGACGTGGAGGGATCGCTATTCGTCATCAATAGGTTTGTCCCGTCACTTTTGTTGATGGTAGTTAACGTTCATCATAAAAAAATCGACCTAACTTAAAGAAATATATAAACGAACAACCAACATAGAAATAGGGTTAGATTGACATTATCCACAAGTTTGGTGAATCAGTGTTTTTCTAGGGACTAAACCAGCAAATTGGCCAAGGAAAGACCCGCATGTCTGGTTAAAAGCACATTTCGTGCGAACACCAACACTAGAAGGTCCTAGAGATCATATCCGTTAAAACATGCAAGAACTACTCAAAATCAAAGTTTTAAATTTTTCATGGATACACATACTCATAGGAAGGTTCTACAAAATTTTCGTAATTTTTGAACCAACTTTTTAAATTTATATGAATTTTGAAAGAAAACAACACTATTCACATTTAAAGAAAATAACAAAATAAATTAAACTTCGGAAATCAGCCATTGGGACGATTCGGCCCGGCTCGCCCACGACCAGCAGGCCGGCCAAAGCAATGGCAAGCCGGCCCGCGTTGACCTCGCCGTACGCCGGCTTTGACGGCGAAAAAGCTCACGGCGACGAGGTCTCGGCGACAAGGGTCAGCACCTACGGCGCTCTACTCGACCAGCGCAAGATCGATCTAGGGACGCCAGACACGGGCGACAAGCCGGCCGGGCACGCTTCCAGCCGGCGCCATGGCGGCCGCGGGCGGGCACAATGGCAAGGCCAACGAGGCGTCCCATGACGGTGAGGACACCAAACAACTCAAAGACGACCGGGCGGACCCGAGCCCTCAGCTAAACTAACCCTAACCAGCCCTAAGCTGTTGTGCTGCGAGGCTGGCTTGTGGTACTCAATACATCCTTCTACAAGCTCAAATTTTAGCACCATGGTATTACGGAGACAAGCCAGCCTTCTACAAGCTCAAATTTTAGCTCCATGGTACGGAGCCAATCATCAGCTTCCAAAGGCTCCTCTGCCTTGCGGAACACTGGTGGATGGGTTTCATAAACTCATGGTACAAATTTTTCCCGCACATTTGTTCCGGGCGTTTCGATTCGGATGGTTGTTTGTGCCATTCTCATGAAGCGGGTATTTTCTACGGTGGCATTTACTAGTGCTGCTTTATGGCATCAGTCCAAATTAAGAGGGGATTGGTGGTGGGTTAGGCATATTATCCCCTCCCTAGGAAGTACCAGTACGATCAGCAGAACGGGTTGAAGGCATCTGTCGATAAACAAGCCAAACTTAGACTTCATAGAACTAGAGCAAACAAACAAACCAAACATCACACTAACTGGTTCACAGCATATATATCTAGAGCAAACAAACAAACCAAACATCACACTAAGCGGTTCACAAAGATACATATCACAAGTCTGCATTGGCAGCGTAACTATCCTTACACACTAAAGTTTTATTTATACTACATCTATCCTATTTTACAACTGACTTTTCTCACACTACTACTCCATTAGATCAAGCATTATTCTCATTTGCCGTCAGAGTACAACATCTATCTCGGCTCCACACCATCCTCCTCCTCATCATCATCAGCGATCACTATAACTTTAGGTCCAACTTCATTCTCACTGGGCATTCCATCTCTTCATCAACATTTTACATGAAAGATTGTCCCTACGGAAATGTTGATGAAGAGATGGAAGACCCCTCGCTTAGGTGAGAATGAAACCGACCTGAAATTATAGTGATCAGTGATGACGATGAAGATGGGGATACGAAGCCACAGATAGTGATTGCTGTACTCGACAATCCGTCAGATATTCGACCTAGAATTGTGTTTTTTTATAGGACGAGAGGGGAGTATAC
The DNA here is from genome assembly GCA_015847255.1 of Hyparrhenia diplandra. Lineage (NCBI taxonomy): Eukaryota > Viridiplantae > Streptophyta > Magnoliopsida > Poales > Poaceae > Hyparrhenia > Hyparrhenia diplandra. Next base: position 12,680 of record JADLZK010008574.1, read on the forward strand.
GGAAGAAGGGAAAACGAGGCATGCTCGAGCCAAACGGACGGAAAACTGATGTACAAAGTAGCGAAAATAAACATTGCCACAAACAACTAAAGGGCAAAAGCAAAACATCACGAAAGTACTAGTGTAACAGTTTATTATCGTTTAACGCCCATGCACGGACGACACGCGCGGCACGTAGCGGCTGGAGCGTGCGCCACGCCATCACATCTTCCCTGGCGGTGCACGCAGGACGAGCCGGCGCACCCCTCCACGCACTCTCCACGCACTGGTCCACCCTCTCCTCGCGCGCTGCCGCAGCAGCCGGTCCTTCTCCTGGAAGTACACCGACGCCGCCTTCTCCGCTGCGCGCTCCTTCGCCGCGCGCTCGTCCTCGCCGCCCAGCCGGACGTCGACGTGCTGCTGCTGCTGCTGGCCGTGCCCCAGCGTCAGCTTCTCCTTGATCGCGCCCGTCACGTTCCCCAGCGCCCCCAGCAGACCTGGCCCCTGCCCCCTGCGTGCATTTAGACCACACGATCAAGAACTAAGTGGTGGAAAACACTGAGTAAAGAACAATCACTCGGTCGCTAGATTGACGGCAGCAGGACATACTTATCGGTGTCGTGAGTGCCGGCCGTCTCCCTTGCCTTCTCGGCAGCGGTCTGCGCAGTAGCCCGGGTCCTTTCCCTGGCCTCCTGCGCGGTCTCGCCCGCCTTCTGCTTGGTGACCTCCTTGGCCTCCCCTCGCCTTCTCGGCGGTGGACTGCAGCGTCTCCTGGGTCTTCAGCTTGGTGGCCTCCTTGGTCTCCCTCGCCTTCTCGGCGGCCTCCCCGCGTCTTCTCGGCCGCCGCGTCCTTGTACTCCCCAAGCTTGTTCTTGGTCGCCTCCGCGGTCTCGCTCGTCTTCTGCGCCACCGTGTCCTTGGTCTCCTTCGCCTTCCCCACGGCGCTGTCCTTGTACTCGCCCAGCTTGTTCTTGGTCGCCTCCGCCGTCTCGCTTGCCTTCTGCGCGACGCTGTCGCTTGGTCTCCCGGGCCTTCTCGGCGGTTGCCTGCGCCGTCTGCGAGGTCTTGTCCACGGCCGTGTCCTTGGCGCTACCGAAGGTGCGGCCCACGGCGCTGGCTAAGGACCTGGCGCCCTCCTGCACACTCTCCAGGATGCCACCGCCACCAGCGCCTACGCCGCCGCGGTCGGCGCGGGAGCGCGCGATCTCGTCCGCGGCCGCGCGGGCGTTCAGCTCCGCCTGCTCGAGGTGCTCGTCCCGCGCCCGCGCCAGCTCCTCCACGGCGCGCCGCGCCTCGGCCTCGGCGCGCGCCTCACGCGTGTTCTGCCTCGATGCCATGGCGGTGCGTCGGTGTAGCTTGATCTCTCACTCACTCTCTCGGCTTCTCTCGAAACGCACGTTTTGCCTGGTCTCTTGAGGTAGAGTGTGTTACTGTGTTTGAAAACGTCGCAGTACACTAGTGAAGAGTGAAGAGTGAGCTAACGCAGTGTGGATAAATACGATGTCCGGAGAAATGAGAGCGGGACACGTAGCTCCGGAAGGACGGACACGTGGGATTCATGTAACGTGGCAGGAACCAGTGACACGTACGTGACCGGCACGCTGCTTCGCACCGGAGGCCGACGCGTGCTACTGTTGGCTCTGCTGCCGATGCACTACCGTGGTGGCAAGCGTTCTGGACCCTTCGTTTTCTCTGTGCAAAAAAAGAGGTGAGCCTGAGCCCATTTACAGACCAAAAGGGCCGAACGAAGACCAGGCCGGATGGTCCATTTTGGGCCAGAATTTTCGGGATGACCCAAAACCCCTAAAAAACCCATCTGGACCGTCCTCTTCTTCAAAATCTTCTCCACACACACACAAAAAAAAGAGAGAAGACCATGATTATGAATGAATTTGGGGGCCTAACTCCATGCCCAATGGTAGGTTTGATACCAGCTCAGCTGAAAGATTCTAGATCTAGTAACCACTAGTAGTACCATAGAGCGAGGAGAGGAGAGGGCCATGGCAATGGCATGCCCTCTGGGTCCACGGATTTAGATCATGCATGCGTGTGGTTGCACCTTCCAGCTGACACTGGTGGTTGCGAAATAATCCTAGCTGTGGTGGCATGCCAGTTCAAACCCAACAGCGCCAACGCTCCCCATCCATCTTGGATCCGCGCACCTAACAAAGGGATCCAGAAGCTGCCCCCTGGTCTAAGCTGCTAAGCTGTTCAACAACCAAATCCGCCGTGCCAGACTCACGCGTTCCGGGGGAGCCGGCCTTTTGGCCGGATCAGTGTCCCTTGGCTTGAGATACGAGCACAAGGAGAAATTCCACGTTTCGGTCGTCACAGACTGCCGCGTTTGGCCGTAGTTTGAGGCCAGGGCGCGAAGCAGATCCCCGATGGGATGATGTTATTGCTGTTCTCCATGATGTTCACAAGCTCCTTCTTGTGTTTTTCTCAAAAAAAAAAAAAAAAAAAAAAAAAAAAAGCTCCTTCTTGTGTCCAGTACTCCAGTTCCATTATTGGTCATCCCAGATCCATCCATACAGCCACCAGTATTAAATGAGATGAAATCTGCTTATATGCACACACAAATGCTGATGCGGAATTTTATTCTTTTCCAGAAAAGAATCTGAGAAAAGGGTATAATTGGCCTGTTGTAAACAAACATCACGGGGCGTAGTATTATTTTAAAAAATAAACCGTTGCAGCTACCAACGTATTACAGTACAGTTCCGGCATCCCCACCACGCACAGCGCCAGGGACAGCGGTAGCCCACCCAGTTCGAAACGCAAGAAACCAAGCGCAAACCAACGCAACGCCGAGCCCGCAGACGGACAGCCAGACAGACAGAACGCCAGTCCAGTCCACCACGCCTCGCTTCTCCCGCTACAAAGGAACCGCACCCATTTCACGGGAGCGCCCTGCTTGCTCCCTCCGACTCCGGCGTCCACTCTTCGCTCGCCGCCAGAGATCGCCGACGGGGCGCCGCGCTCGATTCGGGAGAGGGGGGCCGGCGGTGGAGGAGCGGCTTGACCCAAAATCGCTCTTCTGATAGCTAGTGAGCGATGATGGCGGCCGCGTCGAGGAAGGGAGGAGGAGAGGAACGAGCGGATCGTGCGGGGGCTCCTCAAGCTGCCGCCCAACCGCAGATGCGTCAACTGCAACGGGCTCGTAAGTGCTCCTTTCATTTTTCTCACATTGCTCCATGTGGCCCGCGGCTTCGTTCGCTGCCAGCCTCTGATCCGTCGCTGGCGATGCGTAATGTTTGCTCACTTCCCCGGCCTGTGACTTGTGATCCAGGGGCCGCAGTACGTGTGCACCACCTTCTGGACCTTCGTCTGCGTCTCCTGCAGCGGCATCCAGTGAGTACTGCCTTGCCTTCTCCGCGCCTACTACTGGATTCCGTGCACGTGTGTCGTTATCGGCATTGCTCTCTTGTTATTTATCACGTTTGTTGGGATGGGATTTGCAATAATGCTCTCTTGTTATCCAAACAGCGATAGATCCACCACGCACTTGCTGTTTCAGTTCAGTGTGCAAGTTTGTGGAGTTGCAGGTTTGATGCAGTACTTGCTGGCTTCAGTTCAGTGCCAAAGCTTGTGGAGATGAAGGCTTAAATGCATTCTTATGCCACCCTAATGGGAATAGATGTTGCTGTGTCAAAACTTTCGAATTCGAGTTATTCTGAAGATTACGACTTAGCTAGTCGGATTTGCACATGCTGATGTTCTGATCTCTTCTAGTACTATTATCCTAACACACTGATCGATGCACTTGTAGCCGAGAGTTCACGCACCGTGTGAAATCTGTCTCCATGTCAACGTTCAGCACACAGGAGGTCGAGGCTCTCCAGAAGGGTGGGAACCAGGTGAAGACATCCACTGAGTTCGTATTTTTTTAGGCTATAGGGGATGCCCTTTTGGCACATGTGGTAACACTTCAGCTGATTGATACAGCGTGCCAAGGAATCATTCTTGAAGGACTTTGATACCCAGAAAATGAGGCTACCTGATAGCAGGTAAAGAATAATTCGATTGCTTTTATGTTTGTGTCTTTTACTTATTATATTATCAAACACATGCTCTGACTGTAACCTATTGTTGCAGCAACATTGGCAGTCTTAGGGAATTCATAAAAGCTGTCTATGTGGAGAGAAGGTATGCTGGTGGTAGATTTTCTGAAAGGCCTCCAAGAGATAATCAGGTAAATTTGGATGGATCTTAGAAGTCTGGCTGTTATCCTGCCTGAAAATTGTCTTTTGTCGGTTCAGTGGATTCAGCAAGCATGCTGCTGTATCTGTAGATGTCACCGACCACTTAAGGACATGTGCCTGTGATTAGATTTCACTTATGTTTTATTCATTGAGTAAAGACTTCTTATAATGTACATGTACCTATCCTACCACATCTTGCAGCAATGCATCTTTCTGAAGTAAATTATATACATCTTTGCAGAACCAGAAGGCCCATGAAGAAGAGCATAGAAGGCCAAGTTCCTACCATTCATTTTCACAGAGCCCACCTTATGATTGCCAGTATGAAGAGAGGCGCAATGGCAAGCAATCTGCATTTCTAAGTAGGAAGCCTGGTTCAGATAGGGAGCACGAGGGGAAGATTTCTGGATATTCTTACAGTTCACATAGCTTGCATGAGAGAATGTCACAGGATGGATTTACTGGTGAGAGTTGTGTATCAAGGACTTCTAACTGGTCAGGCTCAAGCATGGGTGACACAGTTAAATCTGCACCACAATCACCTAATTTTCCTGACAGTGGATGTTTCAGCCCCTCTGTGGTACAAGATCAATCAAATGTACAGAGTTCTTGTAGACTCACTAGTTCAAAGGTGGGTAGAAATATGTTTCTTTAAACCATCAACTATCATTTTTATCGCATTAAATTCTACTCTCTTGCAGAGAACTGTATCAGCAGGAAACATAGATTCGATGTCTCTTAAATCAGGCAAATCAAGCTTATCCGATTTGATTTTTGAGGATGATAATGTTCGCGAGAACTGAAAAATCCATAAAGTCTGCTGCTCCAAGTTTCATAGCCTTTTCTGATGCTATTAGTGCTCCGAATCAAGATATCTTTGATTCCAAAGCTTGTCAGGAACATCATGTCACTACCATGGATCAATCTGTAGATCTATTTTCAAATATGCTTAGTGAAACACCATCTGCTGATAAAAAGTGATACCAGCAGCTCCTTCGATGGGCAATGCTGGGTGGGCGACATTTGATACACCTCCAGAACAAAAGCAACCTGCACTCACTGGGCTTTCTTATGTTGCTGCTACAAGCATTGATAAACAACAGGCTCTGAATCGTGATTTGTTTTCATTTGAATCAAATGATGAGCTAACATGGTTTCGGAGCTGTAAGGATGATACTTCAGTTACCAATCAGAATCAATCTACTGCTACATTTCTTGATACAGGCAGTTCTCAGGTGAGGAACATTTTCCTTTTTATGTCAACATGTGTTTGCAATAAAATGAAGTTTGCTCCTTGTAAAGTATGGTACATATTTTTTTTGAATATTTGAAATCATTCTCTCTTCTGAAAACGCTAATGGTATTATGAATTTTTTGCGATAGACTTAAGCCTTGTTTCGAGGGTTTCTCCTCACAAAACTGCCCTGCCTGCTAGGGAATATTCTGCACTGTAGCAAGGAGTTCTCTCTCTCTCTGAAATGAACTACTCCGTAGAAGCCAGAGCCAAAAGAAGCCCTGCCAAACAGGGTGTTAGTCTTGTGCTTCATATCTTCTATTTGAATTTTAACTTTCTCTTCCTCTCCAGCCTTGGAGTATTTTCGATGCCTCCAGTGATAGCACTCAGTACACTGTCAAGAGAGATCTATCATTAACGACGTCTACATTGCAAGAATCTAAAGGACCAATGGACGAAAAGAGTTCTCAGGTCGGTAAATCATGAATGAGTTACAATTTTTGGCTGTTGAAGTTTCGTTGGGTTATTTTAGCTTCTAAACTTACTGTGGTTGTTTTTTATTTACAGCTCTGGCAATCATTTGATGATGTTAATGGGAACATTTGTGCTCAGCCACGAATTGATGACCACAGCAATGCAGTGAGCATTTCCCTTTCAACCAGCAATCCATTTATGTGCTCAGTTTCAAAGGTATACTTTTTCCCTCTTCCCTTTTTGTATGGTACAAATAATCCAGCACTAAGGATATTTTCCATCCATGTAGGAATCTTATGATGATGATTCCCATAATGTATTGATGGGTGAATTGTCACCTAATACATTGCTGGCTGCTTCTGCGGATCCATCTCTGGTATCTTCCACTTCAGTGATGTGGCTTTTTTTGTAGTTACTATGCTATTTAGCTTTTTGGTATACAGTTTCTCTCAAGATTTATTTTGGGTCTCTTGTATACAGGAAGGACCCTCTACAGAGCAGATGCCATTAAATCCATTTGATCTTGCATTTGACGCTCAGTCGGGGACTCCTGATCTGGTATCCTAATGCTATTCTTCCTTCCTTTGATAAAGTTTTCCTTGGATTGATAATGTTTTATGCGCTTACATTCCACAAATGGTTTCTCTAGATAACTCCTGTAACCAGTAGAATTTTGCAAACTGTATAATGCATCAATAGAGCCTAAAGCATTTCGCCTCTGTGTAACACTACAAGTGTTATGTCTGATAGAATCTGTAAATCCGTAATAATCTATAACACCGTTGATATATGTTTTCAACATCAGGACGTCATAGTCAGCATAAACATCATGTTGTCAGAGGCCTGATATTATATAAATTTATAAAGTTCATGACTTAATCATAAAATATCTCAATTGATGGTGGCTCTTGAAGTCCAGTCAATTTTGAGAACTCTATTTTATTTGCACTTGTCATTTCTGAGTACTACGCTACTATATAAGCAAATTTGGCTGTAACCAGGATTACATGATAATTAGTTGTAGGAGTCGTCTGTATTCCATAATATTATTTAATAGATACAACCTAGTTGACCTACAGGCTACAATAGTGAGGACCAAATAATTTGCTATGCTGAGGACCAAATAATCTGCTATGCTGTTTTAACTATGGCTGATAGTTTATTTGGTGCTGTAGAACAAATCATGACCTAACCTTAAAATTAAGTCATATTCCCGACTCTCAACCTGCAGTCTGTATCAAGTGATGGCCAGTATGGTCAATTTGCCACTTACATCCTGGACTGTACTTGCTATCAATTTTCTCACATGCTCCAATCTTTTGCAGTTCATGGACGTAAGTTCATTGCACGAGGCCTTGCCTAGTCCAGATCTGTCAGCTTTCCTTGGTGGTTTACCTGAAAGATGGTTCTCCAGCAGTTCGTGTGCTTATGTTCCATCAGCATCACATGGTATGCTCTCCTGTATCTATCAATGATTATCTTTGTAGCGTTCACATCAAAACCACCAGATATAACTGGAACAACCTAATGTATATTTAGGTGGACTACCATGCCTTGTCGAGCAGGGCCCGAGCTCTTCGTTGCGGTAAGTTGCTCCCCTCTGCTGCATGGTTTAGTGTAAACCAGCTATTATTCAGGCTAACCTGCTGATATTGGTTTTGTCGATCCAGGAATATACCAGTGGGCACTGTCTCAACTGGAAATCCTTTTTGTATAGAGGGCACATCTCTTTCTGATAGTTACTACAACGATATGGATGACTTCATCCAATTATCCAAGTTGTTCAGGTACATGTACGTCTCCTGCAGATATGCTTCAGGATATCAAAATCCATGGCAAGTTGCCAAGTTGGCAACCCAGTGGTGGGGCTGTCAGCTGTGGCGCATCGGCAGCTGCGGGCATGTCGGCTGGCTATGGGAACTATACAAGGAAGAAGGATGGACTGCGATGCCGCATACTCCTAAGCAACTCCCGTGGGGGCAGGTGATATGAGGTGTATGAGCTGCTGGTGGCAAATAGCAAATATATTTATGGAATCTAGTAGAAATGTGTCACTTTTGGCCTGAGATAGATGAGGATTTTATGCCGCCACCCTATTAATATTGTTACATGGTTGCATGTAGCTTTTTCAATTACAACAATTATCTTAATTAGCGGTCACCACCCATATAGTGTGATAGATATCGATGCTGAAATGAGAGAAGAATCCAACACCAATGTAATCCACTGCATCGACTACCCAGTGACAGATATCGATGCTGGAATGAGAGAAGAATCCAACACCAATGTAATCCACTGCATGGACTACCCATTGTGACAGATATCGATGCTGGAATGAGAGAAGAATTTCAACATCAATACAACCCACTACATGGAGCGATGGTGAAACTAGAAAACGCAGCTTGCGGAGCATGTTAAAGCGTCGGTGCTGGAAGTCTACTAAACTGATCTTTTTATAAGAATTATCTCTTATAAATATTGGCACATGAATGATTACTTTTCCATGTTATTTTTTTCAAAATCCTATAATATCAACAATTTTTAGACGAGAAAGCGCAAAGTTACTCCCTTGGTTCCAAATTATAATATGTTTTAGACTTTTAGTCTTTCTAGTTATATGGGTTTTCTATACGGCTTAGGTATGCATTATGTTGCTTCAAAAAAAAATGTTATGTCTAGATATATAATAAATGAAGTGCATTTAGAAATGATAAAACATCTTATAATTTAGAATAGATGCAGTAATATTTAACTACGATTCTAAGGTGTTGTTCATTTTAGCCTTTGTATCTGCACTGTACACTGAACTTGCAAAAGACAAAACTGGATTGTCAAGCTGTAAAACGAAATATATATAACTTAGTCATCTGTCAACGGCAGAAGCAAAATGCAACGCAGTAACCGAAGGACAAGAGCTACCATGTCATCCGGGATGAGAGTGTTCGATTGAGACAGGGTGATGTTCTTCGCTTGGGAGTTGATACAACTCTTTTTCCTCCGTGCATATATTATCGAAAAAAAGTCTAAGTTGCTTCCTTCAAGTTTGACATTTGTCCCTGCATATATACTATTCAATGACACAAATACTCCGTGTTAACAACTTTTTAAAAGAAATTCGGTTAAGAAACAAGCTTGGTTTAAGAAACAATGAGATAGCCGGACCATTTATACTGGTTCTACTTTCTTAAGCGTACCTTTTTCAAGCTAAGCATTTTTAAGGTACTCCTTCCAACCTTTTAAACTTGTTATTCTCCCTTCGCGTGAAGTTAAATATATTCAACTTCAACTGAACACATACAAGATAATATTAAAATTTATAATACAATATTAGTATTATTAGGTAGATTATTGAATTTATTTTATAACAAATTTATTTGGAGATATAGATGTTATTAATATTTCATAAATTTAGTCAAACTTAAGAAAATTTGATCCCCACAAATGTCATAATAACAACACTTAAAAGAGAGATAGAAAGCATGTAAGGGCCTCTCTAAAAGTTGTGATTTGATCCAACAAGTAGACTAGCTTCTTTATTTAAGTTTGATCGGACGAGTAGGGCTGGTGAGTCTTCTCTAGTGGTGTTTCTAAAGCGACTAATGAGACTAGTTTATTTGGTATGAGTCGATACATGCACCACTGGAGCAAACCGGTGAACAGGATGGGATGTGTAAGGAGCCGACAACAAAACTTGAGTCGATTCATTCCAATTAAAATATTATGTACGTGGAAAGAAGAGGACGAGGAAAGGGATGGAAAACACCGGCTCACTCATGCAAGTGTCCTGCTTAGGAGAATAAAACATTTTTGGAATTGGCTCAATTACATCTTGTTGTTGCTTACGTGGCCTCGTGGGTCACTCATGCAAGTGTCCTCCTTAAGAGAATAAAACATTTTTGTAATCGGCTCAATTACATCTTGTTGTCGCTTACGTGGCCTCGCGGGTCACTCATGCAAGTGTCCTTAGGAGAATAAAACATTTTTAGAATCAGCTCAATTACATCTTGTTGATGCTTACGTGGTTGATGCTTACGTGGCCTCAATGAGTCGAACCACAACTGCGCATGCCCTAATAGATATTTGGGAACCAATTATAATTCCATTGCGGCCGCTCTATCATGAGAATAAAAAAACAAATCACATCAAACATCTCATATTATCGATGATTTTTTTTCACTGTTCAATACTCACACACTACACAATTTTAATTAAATTGGGAGTAACGCATCGCCATCACCCGCTACCGCACAGCGCTGTCGTGGACGCCTACCCAAACAGATCCTGATTTCTGGCGACTGGCGTTGGCGCCTTTCCGTTGGCCTTTCGTGCTGTATGAAAAAAGAAAAACAGAAAAGTTTGACGCAGCTGTAATTCTTCTAGATCCTGATTTCTAGAAGAGTACTAGCAAACCTATATAAAATTTGCAAAACTATGTTGAGTTAGATTCGAATCGCATGAAAGAGGGTTGAACTAAAAAAAAAGACCGTATTACGTACGCTTCAAAGGGGAGAAAATGTCTATACTGCTTCGATACAAGTTACAACCGTATTGAAGCTCCTCTACAGTCGAAACAGTGCGACGAGGATGGCGAATTGGCAGAGGAAAACGCTGTACAACAGCCGAACAGCGCAATTACAAAAAAGAGTACACTATCAACTATCAAGGGCCAGCCGCCACCGTCGACGCCACTACCGGGACGCCGGCTGCGCGGCGGCCCGGCGCATCCTGGTGCCCCAAGTCTCCCCGGCGGCGCGGCCGCGACGCTCCGCCGCGCGCCACTGCAGCCCGGCCAGCTGCGTCTCCCAGTCGGCGAACCCGGCGCGGCGCGCGGCGCGGTACCCGGCGTCGCCGAAGTGGTGGGCGCCGCAGCGGAGCTGGATGTCGTAGCCGCGCCTGCGCTCCGGGTCGGACAGCACCTCGTAGGCCTCCCGGGCCGCCATGAAGCGGTCGGCGCCGCCTGGGCACGCGTCCGGGTGCCACCGCCGCGCGGCGCGCCGGTACGCCGCCTTGATCTCGTCGGGGCCCGCCGTCTCCTCGACGGCCAGCACCTCGTACATCGTCGCCGCCCTCATGGGCGCGGCGGGCGCGGCCACGGCCGCCGACACCCGCACCCACGACCGGCGTTGGCATCTCGCCCCGCCGACGCCGAAGTGGTACCCCACGCCGACGGGCCTCGCGCTCACGGATGTCATCTTCTTCCTTCCTTGCCTTCCCCGCTCTGCTCTGCCGAGCTAAACCACCAGAGAAGACAGCCCGCGGAAAGTGATGCGTGAAGGTGTTAGCTAGAAAAGCAGTCGCGTCTCGCTCTGGCTGTGCAATCGTTCGTGGCGCTGCTGAATGGCCGAGGACGTGCCGTTTATATAGCGGTTGGACAGCGTGAGCGACGAGGTCCCTCTCTGTTCTGGAAGGGGCAGAGGCGGGGCGGGCGCGGGGGCGGGAGAGAAACGAATGGCGTCATCGCCCACGGGGAAGCCCGGATGGATGGGTTGTCTTGTGACTTGTCTGATCTGCCGACTCGCTAATTTAAGACGCTACTGGTAGTGTACTAGTACGATTACAACGCGCTAATCACCTGTACCAACGTGATCGCTAGATTTACTTGCCCTCAGTTTATCGTGATTTTACTGTTGGCAGTTGGATGGAGCACTATTTGTGTGCCGCGGTTTGACGGCAGTTGTTTGTTCTCTGCTTGTAAATCTTACTCCGCCGGATCCACAATACTTGCAATTTTTTTGTTCATATCATTTGTGTTTGATTAGCATTTTATTCAAACTTTTTATGTAAATTATAAAACAAACAAAACGTCATTACAATATCTTTAGTGATGTAATAAGTCATAACAAAAAGTGGTAATATTTATTAAAAAAGTTAAATAAGGCGAGAGGTCAAACATAATTTATATGAGTCAAAAGTCTGACGAATTATGGAACGGAGGAGTAGTTCGAAACTCGGCATCTAGAAAGATGAGGTGGGGACGTGCTGCGTCGTGTGCGTCCTTTCTCACTTTCCGGAATCTTCGTTTTGCCTGCCAGAAGATCTACTCGTTGACTCACCGAGACTCCGTGCCCGTAGCCGTGATGGTCTCCGAGTCCGAGAGAAAACGTCAGAATGCTGGCAGTGGCAAGGGCCAAAAAGGTTTTGGCTCTTCCTGATATAAACAATCTATGCGCGATACGCCGATACAAGACGAGGTGAAGGTGAGCATGACCCATGTGCCATTTATAATCGCCTTGTTGCTGGTGGTGGTAGGCCTATTCGCTTATACGATGTACAATACTTTTAGCTTGACCTTAAGATTTGCAGGCTAGGTCTAATAACTTGAGTCTCATCACCATATATTGATATGTGTTGTGAATTGGCTTGTAGTCCAATGGTAGGACGGTCCAGGTGGGACGCTACCCACTGGGGGTTTAAATCGCGGTGCTTTCGACCTTTTCTTGGGATTTTCCTGCGATTTTCGGCGTTATGCATTAAGTGGTAGCGGCGTTCCGTCGGCGACGGCGCCTTACGGTGACTTCGAGAATCTCTCCGGATCTGCCGGGCCCCGGTCGGCCGGAGGTGCTCATAGGGGTAGGGTTTTGCGTCGCGTGTGTTCATAGGGGTGAGTGTGCGTGCGTGTTGTGAGTGTCTGCGTTGTCTTTGTCATTCTCAAAAAAAAAAAAATATATTGATATGTGTTTTCATTTGAGTTCGAGAAATCAAATTTGTAACTTGAAACACGAGGACCTCAATGTGTATAGAAATATCTAAACTTCAAATTCAAAAGTGATTTAAACATGGACTGTGATCAAATCTACTACCCGGTTTGGTTCAAAAGAAGTTTAGGACATTTTTTTTTCTCAATCACGCAAGAGCTTTGTGCGTATTTTCATTAAGAAGAAGGGTTTAGTATTACAACATGGGATGCAATTACATATTCACGTAAAGCACTCATCCCTCACCAAACCGATGCACTAATGGCTAGAGAAGACTTCCCAGATGCTTGGCCTCAGCATATGCACCTTTAGAACGTTTTTTAATACCAAGGACTTTTGAAACTCAAAGAGGTGCTTCTATGAAATTTTAGCAAAAAGTTTCCAAAGTTTCTCTTGTTTAGATTCCTAGAGCCTTTTTAGGGACTTTTTTAGTCAAAACACAAAAACAAAGTCCATGTAACCAAACATACCCCCTAGCTTACCCTTTTGACTCAGTGCAAGAGGATTAGAATTAGAATCATTCTAACCTTACATGTGTGATGTGAACAAGGTAACACATGAGAAATGGAAATTATTTTCTTAGATTGGGTGTGGTTGCATGTGTAATACTACTCACAGACCGTGGTAGCTTCGTTTAAAAAAAAAAAAAGACCGTGGTAGTTTGCTCACAGCGCGCGGCCGTGGTTTCGCGTTACTAGTATCCAGAAGAAGAAGATGAACGGCAGTATCTTTTTTTACCAGCGGAGATCGAGACAGTATCTTTTTACCAGCTAGCGGAGATCGAGATGATCGGGACCTCGCCTATACACACAAACCCAGCCTGCCTTCTAGAGCGTGATTAGGTCCGGTGGTGTGACTGCATGCGTGGCGCTAGCCTTTGGCTCCACAGCGGCGAATCTGGTGACGGGAAGACCTTGTCACGGTGAATCTGAAGTCGACGTGTTTCTAGACGGGGTTCGTCCGTTCCGTGGACAGCGGTCGCTTATCGGCCACTCTGACTTGCCCACTTGTCGTGTAAGCTCAGACGTACATGTCTCAACACCGATTGATCTTTGCTTTGCTACGCGACTAGGACAACAGCTCAATAATTTTGTGTGTATAGGCGCCAATAATTTTTGTTGGTACATGCATATGTCTCTATGATCTCTCGTGTGGTGTGCCTCATTTAGAGGTTTTTGTACGTTTTGCTACTAGAGGAGGCAATGCCTTTTTAAATTCACTATGAGAAACAATAATTCATATGTTGTGAAACTATAAAAAATAAAATAATTGATCAATGACAGTAATATTTGACTTAAGATAAAATGAATAATAAATGTTAAAACGGATGGAGTACAGAGTTGCAGAGTGATCCATGGCTTGTAATTACTCGTCACCAAGAAGAAATGTTTGTGTGGCCATGACAAACTTTGCCTTCCGTTTCGTACGCGGTCATCGCTAGTTCGATGACTAACTCTGCACGGGATCGGACCGTACATGTGGTGTGGTGCGTCATATGCAGATCAAATCAATCCGAAAGCAACAACTACGTAGAATTTAACGATACAAGGACAAACAGCTCACTAATCTGTAAGCTGTAAGCTGTTGTCAAAAAAAAAAAAAAACGAGCTCTGTAAGCCATACATTTGTATGGGTAGCATCAAGCGCGACTATCTTATCGTGCCCTCCACTGTGTTACGTACCGGCCTTTAACTACTATTATTATATTCTTAAATAAATGTGAGCCATTTATTTAGTCAGATTGGATAATAACAACCCTTTCTTACCTCAAAAGAAGACAACAATATGTATTTCTCTAATTTTATAATATGTATAAAATATGATAAATAGATACAGTTTTAAACATTTTTTCTAGATTGATGCATACTCCCCGGTGTACTTAGTGGAGATATTTTGAGGGCCGTGCTTGGACGGCACGACCCGAAAGCGTGCCGGTATGCCATGGGCCGTGCTTGGGCCGAAGAAAAAATTTGACATGTCATATCGGCACGCCCGATATGCTTCCCGTGCCTAAGGAGGCTTCCCGTGCCTAAGGGGCACGATCCGAAGCAGCACGAAGCACGAGAGTGCCGGGCCGTGCCAGCCCGGCACGGCCCAAGTTCCAGCTCTAGCTCTGCTTACAGCCATGTACACTTGTGTGTCGATAGCATCAAGCGGGAGCATGGTACCGCATTGCATGCATAGTGTTAAACATACACAGTTGCATCATAATAATCCACTGCTCATAATTACTCATCGAGACGAAGTGTTTGTCCGCATGGGCGGAGCTACAGTGATGACATGGTATTCATAGGAATCATTGGCGGATCTGACGAAGGGGTCAAAATAATGGAGGTTTGGGGTTAGAGTGAGAGATCTATATACCTCGATAAAGAGAAAAAATTTTCGTTCATTTTTTTTACACTGCTTGGGTCTCGGATCTGGGATACGGCTCCTCTCGGTTCAATTTTGTTACGTCCCGACCCTACGCTCGACCGGTTTCTCACGCTGACCGGATTGCGGCGTCTGGCGCCCGGGGAGTGGCGGCGGCGTCGGATGAGGCGAACTTGCGCGGTGCGTGGCGGCTTCGGCGGCGGGCATCAACCCATCAGGCCTCCCTAATAGCCCTCATCCTCTTCCCCCGCCCTCGTGATGGATTGGATGCCCGCCGCCGAGCTTCGCTCACGCCGCATAAGTTTGCCTCCTCGGCCCAGCGCTTGCCGCCGCTCCGCCGGCGGCGTGGCGGCTACAATCGGTCAGCGCGTGAGCCTTCGCATCCGCGAAGGCGGCGGCCGGCGGCGACCTCTCCTCCGACCTCACTCTCTCTATATGCATTCCAGCGAGCGAGCATAACGGCGGCAAACTTCTTTGCTTCTTCTTCTTCGCCTCTGCGCCGCCAAAATTCTTGTCCAGCGAACCGCGGTAGCGGCGGCCTTGGCGAACAGCGGCAGCGGCCTCGGCGAACAGCGGCGGTGGCGGCCTCCCTTCTCCGTCTACGAGGCCGGGCTGGCACAGTAAGCTATTGGCCGTGTTTTGGGGCTGGCGCACACGGGCATGCCGCGTGCGTCGCGTGGGCGTCGGCGAGCCGTGCCCTATCGGGCGATGCGTGCGGGCCCGTGGCGTCGGGGAAGGCCGGCCTGTTGCTCATCTATATTCGTTTGTAACAGATTTAGTAACCAATCAAAACAACAAAAGTATCACCTATACAAATTAAAATTGTTGCGGTCGTTGTAGCTATGGAGCAAGCTCAAAGTGAACAAGTTTTTAAGCGAACAAGTCGGATTTTTGTAGCTTTTTTTGTCTCCCCGTTACAACGACGCAGCGCATATGTATTACAAAGTTTGGAGACAGATACGAAAATACAACCCACCCTACGGCTTTTTGCGTGTCCATACAAAGAGAGAGTTGGAGATAGATAAGAGAGTCCAAAAGCGGAATATAGGATTCTATAGTTCATCGACGGAGTTGGAGTTGTACATGGACCAAAGCACTTTTCCATATTAGTATTAGGAGATGCAAGGAAAACAAATTGAGTGACCTTGCACCACATCGAGATCAAACAAAGCACAAATCAAACTAAGACCAAATCAAAACCAACACCGAGAGTTTGGGACCAAATCAAAAGACCGCACAACTAATACCAAATCAAGCAAGCAAGGCGATGGAGCGAAATTAAATTTGCGGAGACCGCCTAGCTTCATGGCCGCGGTTGTGCCGCCGTCTTACTACCCCTGAGGTCCTCGGTGTCGCGGCCCGTGCGTATCGCTTGCGTTCTTTGGCCGTCCTCCACCCGCATGACGGTCATGCTTCACCCTCATCACGCCAAATCGGCCAAATCGGGATAGGGTTAGTGTAACACCCCAGGTGTTAATTACTAGTTAAGCAACGGATTTGGTCAAAGACAAGTGTATTAGTTCATGGTCAAGTTGTCGGTCGAAAAAGACGCGAGAGGAATCGGATTAGGAAAGCATCCTCTTGTCGGAAACCCCGGATTTCAAACCCTAGTTTGTCCCCTTTTATTTTATTCAAAATTTATCAAGAATTTGGATATGGTCATTAAAGCATTTTTGTAGGGTTTTCAAAACTAAACAAAGTTGGTATTTTGAGTTTTCAAAGTTTAGTTCAAAATTTTGAAGTAATTTTGAATTTCATTCAAACCCTAATTGCCCCCTTTTCTATATTTCAAAATTTATGCAAAATTTGAGAAAACTTCCAAAAACCAGTTTGTAGATCTTGTTGAGAGGAACAAAAGTCATGTACAAAGTTTTTCAAGTTTTTACATGATTTTAAAAAGTAATTTTGAATTCAAATTTCAAATTTTGGAACTGCTTTTCAAAAAGTCAAACTTAGAGGCTGAATTTGAAAATGCTCCAATTATGAAATTTGTAGATCTTGAAAAATTAAGGCAAGTTGCTTTTTTGGAAATTTTTGAGTTCACATCAAATTTTGAGAGTAATTTGAAAAGTTTGAAGTTAGGGTTTGACTGCTACAGTACCACGGCCACTCTTCCTCTGCCACCGCCGGCGCCAACGTTCGCGCCGCCGTCCACCGGCGAAACCGCGCGAAGCCGACCACCTGGAGGCCTTCGCGACCCCTCCAGCTACCTCCCCGACCCCTTCTTGCCTATAAATAGCCCGCCGACGCCGTCGTTTTTCTTCTTTCGAAAACCGCCGCCGCCGGAGTTCCTCCACCCGCCGCCGAAATTCGTCGTCGTCGAGCACCCATTCACCAAACCAACTACGCCAACGCCTCCGCTACTTCCCTAAGTTTCTTCGATACCCAGCCGCAAGCCCTTTCGTCGCCCACAACGCGTGTGCGACGTCGTCTTCTCCACGGCCGGCGAGAGCGCCGCCGCGAGTCGTGCTGCTGTCGTCAACTGTTTCTGGTGAGCTTCAATGAAAACCAGCTAGCGCCCTAGCTTCGCCTTGACGCTGTGGTCATGATGCGCTCGACGGTTTCGTGTTTGCCCCGTAGGACTCGCCGGAACACCGTTGCCAACGCCGGAGAGCGCCGCCATCGCCGCTGTCACCGTCGACGACCCTACTCCGTCCTATCCCTGACCCAACCATCTTGCCAATCGAGCCCGCGGTGAGCTCCTGGTCCTATCCCTACCTTTGGTTGGTTCGTTGATGTGCCGTAGTCGCCGGAACGTGCTTGCCGCCGACGAGCCGACGTTGCCGCTCCGCCGCGTGCGAGCGCGCCTTAGCTAGGGACCGGCTTGAGTGCGTTTAGTTGATGGAATAGAGTCGCCCGAACATGCTGAATCTGATGGCGTGCTCGTCGTCATCGGAAAACACTCCGGCGCGCGCCTCCGCCGTCCGCCGTGCCACCACGTCCGCCATGGTCGCCGGCAAGGGTGCCGCGGTGCGTTAGGGTTTAGGTTTGGGGTGCCATGGGATGCGCGGGGCTGTGGGGATCGCGTAGAGCTAGGTCTCGTCGCCGGCGAGGTCGCCGCCGGCGAGAAACGGCCGGTCAAAGCCGGGCGCCGCCGTGGTCAGCGCGGGGCTGTCCACCGGGCCGGCCTGCCCTTGCTGGCCGCGCGCGCGCGCGCGTGCGTCGCAGGCCGGGAGCCGTGCCGGGCCGGATTCGGCCCAATGGCCGGTTTCAGTTTGAATTTTTTTTTTCAATTTCTGATTCAATGAATAGTGTCTGATTTTGTTATTTTTTATATAAATTCAAATCTTGGTTCAAAAATTCTAAAAATTTTTGTAGAACCTTCTTAAGAGTATATCTATCCAAGAAAAATTTGAAACTTTGATTTTAAATAGTTTGGGCATGATTTAAAAATACAAATTTTAATTAAAAAATGCATCTTTCATGATTTTTAGAAAATAAAATATTTATTCAAAAATCATGAAAATTTATTTGGTGCTGTTTTATGATATGACCTGCTTGTATAAAAAAGTTTGAAGCCATTTTGAGAAAGTTAATTTATTTGCTATTTTATGCTTTATTTATTTAATTGTTAAATGTGATGTTTAGTGTATAACGACCTAGGTTTTTGTGTGACTTTTGGATTGTTTTGTGAACCCTAAACCACACCACTGCTAGATGGTCCTTGAGAACTCCTTAGACAATGGTGATGATATCTTGTAGAGTAGTTTAGCAAGTTGGTTTTGTTGGGTTGCAACTTTATCGTGAAAGTGTATCATTTCATGCATCCATCAAGCATCATATTTATACTTCATCATGCTAAAGCATGCATCATCATTTACATGTAGAGTATACGAGAGTGAGTTGGATCGTGTTGATGAAACTTTGGAGAAGGTGTTGCTATGGTCCGCGATGATCGAGCTTTGGAGAAGGTGTATCCACCAAAGGTGTCGATATCAAGTGTGACTTCGATGATCCTTCTACGGAATCTAACTTTTTCCTGCAACACAGGCAAGCCCCGGTTCATTTAAACCTTCCTTGTGTTTTTACAAAGCTTTATATCACCTTTGCTTTATGTTCTGCATTAGGTGATAGGAGTTGAGTGACAACCTAATTGATGCATTACCATTCCTTGATTATTTCAATATCTACCTTGATAACCCGTTTTGGTAAAAATGTTTAGGGATGCTTACTTTGGCTAAATTAGTTAGACTTTTGAGTCAAAATGTGACAAGTCCCTTATGATAGCCGAAGAGGCTTTGATGAGAAAGGATGCTATATGATGAAACCATACGGGGGATATGGTTTTGAAATTGAGACCGGTCGGGTAATTTGCGAGAAAGGAGTCTCGGTGTAGTATTTCGACTTGTCAATTGGGGACCGGAAGCGTGTAGGCCGGTGAAACCGAGACTATGGAACGCACCGCGCTGAGGTCGTTGGACCAATGGCACGTCTGTCATGGGTGTCATCCCATCACGGTCGACCTAGTTAGGACACATACCCGGTAAGCGATCTTGGGGGTGTCAAATCGGAAACGCGTACAACCGCCTTTGGGAGTGAAGAGATGGCGGGAGTACATGTTACCCTCGTGGGTTAAAGTCCCGGATTGGAGGTGTACGGTATTCTCGGGTGGCGTAGGACGCGGTTCCGTTTTGAGTATCCAGGAAAGGGTTGATATATGCAAGCTTAAGTGCTACATATGTCGTGTGGAAAGAACTCCCCAGCTGGGTTAATCGATTTCGAAATCGCCGTGCTTCTCGGATATGGAGACTCGGTTTACCCCACTTACATTGAGATTAATTATGGAACAGTAAAGAGATGGAATAAGTGATGGAACTTCTACAAGTGTTTGCTATAGTGTAGGATCGCCTAGAATAAGTGAGATACTAAATTGAGATTAAAACATGGAAAGTAAGGATTCACTATTAGTAAGCTTTTACGCAAAAAGAGTCCTTGCTTTTTGCTAAGCCTTACCTTGATTCCTATTAGACCAAGCATTCCCGAAGTCTTCTCCTATTTTCTTTAGTCGGGTAAGTCTTGTTGAGTACTCAGGTACTCGGGGTTTGTTGACCCTGATTGCAGTCTTGACTCGTCTTTGTTTAACCAAGGTTATGTCGGTGGGCACGACATGATGCGGTTTATCTTTTCGATTCTACCTAGCTTCCGCAATTAAGTTAAGTTTATTCAAGTGTAACTTATTCATAATTTGTAAAATTAATGTTACTATTCTTCCGCACTCGATCTATATTTTTTGTAACAAATGTTGTAATGTTGTAGCTACTCCTTTGTTGATCCTGGTATGAGTTATTAACGGGGGCTTCTTGAGTTATCGGGTGTATACGCACGGTGTCAAAGGTCTTTAGGACAATGACAGTGCGAGGTGGGCCCCGATAATTAGGAGGTTACATTACAGTTAGAAGGAGGGATGTGAGTTCTGAACGCCTCTAGCGTGGTTGCGTGCGGCAACTGGGATGGGCTATATTCCCAGGACTTTGAGACTTGGTGTGCCTCCAACTGAGCTGGGTTGCCGCTTGCAACTGCATTTAGTAAGCTTATTTAGCTCTCATTTTTATTGTTATTCCACTGCTTAAAGTTGATGTGATTAGCCTGATGATGCTAACCTTTCACGTGTTACCATCAATATTCTGCATTTATGTAACTCCTTGCTAACTTTGATCAGAGTTTTGAATTTTATTTTTTATGGATGCAGAAAAGGAGATCATATAACTTGATATTTCTGTGTTTTGCATAAAAAAAAATGTTTGTACAGGTATGGCCGTAGGGGCTGAACATTGCCATATTATTTTGGCCTGTTCTATATTATAGATGCTATTGCAATTGTAAAATTAGATATAGTTTTAAATTTCATAGAAATAAAAAAAAAAAGTAGATATGTAACATTCCACCATTAGCCCATTGCTTTCAATAAATGTTTGATAGTTTTTCCTCTCCGGTTGCAACACACAGGCATATTGCTAGTGAATGATAAATTTAAGTCTATAAGTAATACATTAGTGAAGAACCTGGGATCAAGGTGGGGCTAAAGCCCACTAGCCTCCCTTTTGGATATGCACTTGCTCAAAATACCCAACTTTTTCTGTACAACATGTAACATGTATGTATAATGTACTACCTCCCAAAAAAAGTGTGATGTTTTTTTTTATTTTAGACATCATGTTTGACCTTTTGTCTTATTTAAAAATTTTATGTAAATTATAAAATAAATAAATCATTATTAAAGTATCTCTAATGATAAAATAAATCATTGCAAAATAAATAATATTCATACAAAAAATTGAATAAGACAAATGGTAAAACAGTATGTCTAAAATTCTAAAATGACACTTTTTTTAATGGAAGAGGTGGTTATTATTTGATAAAAAATTCGAGCACAAACTCAGTCCACAGAACACAACTAATTCCGGCAGCCTCCTTTCGTTTTCAGCTTCTAGGCCGGCCCGCAAGAGGCAAGGGCGCAAGGCCCAGACTTCCCGGCTGAGACAACATTGCGTTTTGTTCGGTTATCGTTCGGGGCGATCAATTTTGTAGGGAACGGTACATGTGTCGGCGCTTGCCATGCGATCAGTTTGAAAGTAGCAAATAATTAAATTCAAAGGGTTTACATAATCACGGTATGTACAAAGAATGTGGAATTGTTTGATATACAAGAGCTAATTGTTACTCCCTCCATTCATAAATTATATTTCGTTTGATCTTTTTGGCCTCAGTTTGACCACTCATATTAATTAAAAAATATATAAACATAGTCAACTTTAAGACATTCTTCAAGGACCTTTGTTAATAAATCAAGTCACAACAAAAGAATTGATAATTTATACAAATTTCTGAATAAGATGAGTGGTTAAACTTGGAGTCAAAAGGTTAAACGAACATAATTTGGAATGAAACTAATAGTTACTAAACAAGTTAGCTAAAATCGTAATGAGCAGGCTCGGTAACGAGAGATAAGACTAACCATTTGATGCCATCTCTATCAAACTTCTTGTATGTGTCGTAATTAGTTCATTTCTTGCTTTGTGGTGATGTTTTTTTGAAAGGGGCTCAAATTGGAAGCGTCCTAATGTCAACCAAAAAACATTTTGGTGGTGATGTTTTTGACAACCGGATTTGCCGATATATATGCTATAGTTGTCTGATCAGCGATGCTGCTAGTGGTAGTGTGCCTTACTCAAGTGAGCTTAGTGATAGTGTACACGGAGTGATCGCAGCCGATGATGTTGCTAGTGAAGGTATGATCTACTCAAGTGAGTCTAATAGTGTGGCATGTCCAATAATGTTGTCATTAGACTCAGGTGAGTTTAATAGCTTGTACTTATAGAAGATATTATTCACGTCTGTTTTAGTGGTGCCTCTGATCTCTATACCTCTATCACAAGGGTGTTATTGGGTTAAGTGAGTCTAAAGCAACTACAGGTCGAAACAAGGTTGTCTTGATTCAGTATGTTTCATTGTTATATGGTACTAGCAAATATTCATGTGCTTTGCAACAATACATACTGTGGCTCATTCTAACTCCCTATAAGCATAGGTTGTGATTTTGCACAAATGCTATTCTAACTCCTAAAGTATGGGTCGTGAGTTTAGGCCTTGGACCAGATATACTCCGTATAAAGCAATTGGAGTCAAAGTTATCTCGATTTAGATCCAGTATATATTTTATTTATTATATGATATTCATAGCATCAAAGTCGAAACCAAGGTTATCTCAATTAGTAAATTTTGTCTAAAACGTCTTATATAATCTTAATTGTCCTACTAAAAATTTGATCCGCAAACAATGGAGCTCGGAGTGAAAGAAAGAGTGAAACCCCCTTCAAGACGGCAAAACCCACGCAAAGGCAAAACCCCCCAGGCCGGCAGGCGGCACACTCCCTAACCGTATTGCTGTCCGCCGTAAAAAGAGAGGAGATAGGAAAAGAAGTGGAGGTGTTTGGTGAAAATTCCCGCCGCCGCCGCCGCCGCCGCCGCCTCTCCGCGTCGCGAGGTGGGGGACGAGACGAGGCCTGAGCGCCTCAGCCAAAACCCCAGAACCCCGACCTAGGGTTGCGCCATCGCCATGGGATCTGTTGCCTCCGCCGCCGTGCCACCTCCTCCTCAATCAGCGCCGCCCCAGGTGGGCGCCGCCCCTATGGGCCCGGGCTCGCCGGGATCCTCCCGCCGAGGTCGGAGGGGGAGGAGAAGAAGGAGGAGAAGGTGGACTACCTCAACCTCCCCTGCCCCGTGCCATTCGAGGAGATCCAGCGCGAGGCCCTCAGTTTGTCCCCTTACCCCTCCAGTTTTAACTCCATAACCAGCTCGCGCGTGTGCAGTGCTGCGGCATTGTGTAGTTTTCACTCGGTATGCGCTGCCCTCATGTGGTTGGTGATACCCGTGTTCGAATTGGTTGATTGGCAGCGATTGAATTGCTTGATGCGGATCAATTTCTAGGCTGCTGCTTTACTTTACGGGGTTGATAGTTGGATCTGAAAACTATGGTGCTTCGTTGATTGCCATTATCACACAGCTTTGATAGATGTGTCTTAGGAATTGCTCGGCGATTTGTATGACATAAGTATCTTTTGCACACAATGCTTACTGTGCAACACAATAGCTGCTACTGTAGATGCAGTTTCTGCTCTAATATACAAGTCATTTGATTCCACCAACTCCACTGCACTTGCTGCCTCTAGGATTTGGTATTTGTGTCATTATTTGTTTAACATTGATATCTTATTACAAATGTCAATTATCCATATACACCATGCCTCATCCTTAGGAAAGTCTCGCGCAAGGATTTAATTATTCTTTTAAGCTGAGCCATGCCTGTTTATCTAGATGACTTATGACCTGTTTATTAAGTTTACCAGCTCACTGCCTAAGTTCTTTTATTTTACATTCCATAAATCATAAGAAAATCTACTTGATGTTTTTTAGGACTCCACTTGTGGCACAAGTTGTAGTATCTGAACGTACATCTCAACACACACACTACATGTACATCAATTAATGCCCTTAAAACGTACACTAGATTGACCCTATGCACACATACGCCTGTTGAAGAAGTTCATGAAGCCCTGGTTTGGAATACGACGGGATCGTTGCTATCCCATTGTGGCCAAAGACCCTGGAGCCTGATCTGTAAATTAACTTGGCGGCATGCCATTATAAGACCCACCAAACAATCCTGAGGATTGTACCCGAGTTGTGGCGCAAAAATGCTAGAGGCTGACCGGGAAATTATTTTGGGGGCACGCTACAATGAGACACCTTTCAAACAATCATGATGATTGAATTGAGACACCTTTCAAACAATCATGATGATTGAACCCGAGCCAGCAGCTTGCCTCACAGGCCATGTTACCCAGCTATGATCCCGTTCTCAATCTGTTTGATGGTTGACATGAACTTCTGATATACGAAGACAAATTATTATATTATTAGCTAGCTGGTTATTGAAAGCACAATTTAGGTGAAGGGATAATCCATGTATTGTGTCCATGCCGAGACTGCTTTGCTGTTTAGTTCTTAGCCATGAGCTTTTATGCACATCTTCAGTGCCTAAATTTTTTCAGAGTTATAGATTCTGATGTGCATGGAAACTTGCTTGGGTTCTACTCCTACCTTATATATTTGGCAATGGGCATTGCTCAGTGTACTTTGATAACTGACAATTAGCTACAAATATAGTTCGATCCCCTAAACCGCCTTTCTGTTTTCCCCAGCTCCAATAAAATCTTCAGCATTTCAAACTTTAGTCAAGTTCAACTTTTTTTTTTTTTTTTTTTTTTTTGAATCGAGGGAGGCCCCCATTTCCATTAAAGCAACGGAAATACAGAGTTTTGAGTATCGTGACCTCAGACAGACATCAGGACTAAACGCATCAACAAAACCTTGCTCCGACAGTTGAGCATCATTGGTAGACTAGAGCTAACAGCAGATAACGCTCCATAGAACACAATACCAGACAGACTTCATAGAAACATAACAAGAAGGGATGTGTTATGATTGGATATAATGATTGAACTGCAGTAATATTCAGAATTTGGATTACAAAAATAGAATACCATTCTGAAAATATGTCCACCTGTTCCCCTTCAGTTAACTGGGGTATATCTGCTGTGTCACAGTACCTTTTTTTTTGTGTGTGTATGACCAATATAATAGCGAAACCTGTACTGTCAAACTTAGTATTGCTGTCGTGATCTCTGCTGACATGCTCTTTTTGCAGTGTCTTTGAAGCCTGAACTTTTTGAAGGATTGAGGTTTGACTTCACAAAACCGTTGAATCAAAAGTTTTCTCTTAGCCACAGGTGAGACCGTTACATAAATGTTAGCAAATATCTTATGCTATATTTGTCCAGATATCCTAACATCTTCTACAGTGTTTTTATGGGCTCCTTAGAAGTTCCAGCCCAGGGATCTGAAATTATTAAAGTTCCAACTGCACATTATGAATTTGGTGCCAATTTTTTAGATCCAAAGGTTTGTTTCCATGCCATCCATGTTTTGTGGCATCTTCCATAATGATGTATTTCTTAACTGATATGTGCATGAAACTATGTGTAGTTAATGCTCATTGGAAGGGTGATGACAGATGGAAGGCTTAATGCTCGTGTGAAATGTGATTTGACAGACAATCTGACGCTGAAAGTAAATGCACAGGTAGATGGATCAAAGAGTTAGGTTCACTGGTTTCTCTTTTCTTTTGTTGATACCTTGCTTTCCTTATTCTACTGATGGTCACTCTTTTCCCAGCTTACCCAAGAGGCACATTACTCACAAGGAATGTTTAACTTTGACTACAAGGTTGGCATTTCTCACAAGTCTGTCAATTGCAGTTTTCCAAACTTTCATGATTAATTATTGTATTAGCATTTGTAATAGACAAACTTTTACTTTACTTCTAGTAGTCCTTTTGATCATACATGTATCAACACTTCACTTTGTTGTACAGGGAAGTGACTATCGAACACAGTTCCAAATTGGGAACAATGCATTCTATGGTGCAAATTATATTCAGGTAAAGACTTTAGCAATGCACTTTACTTTCTAAGTTTCAACTTCCATATTAATGTTAGTGCGTTGTTGTAGAAAAATGGAAAAAATGAGTCATTCACTCATTTGGTGGTTTAATGCCATGCAAAATTCAGTAGCCTTGGTTTATGTCTTCCGTTAATATTTCTGCAACTGTGCTTCTTGATATCTGTTTGAGTTGCATATATCTTTTTCCTCAAGCATTTACTATTTGATTGCTTAGCTGCTGTCAATTAATTATCTTATGTTGATGTGGATATGCTAAGGATCAATTCAGTCTGCGCTATGGGTGTTTAAGCCTGTTAGTTTTGAAAGCAAATTATATTTTACTACAGGATGTGTAGAGATGACATCTGAGTTGCTTGGTTTAATGCCAGATTCAGGATAAGTAGGCTGCAGTAAAATTTGTGCATTTTCTGTTGCATTTAGTACAGTTTGCAGTTTTCAGCACTAACAACTTACTCATGCTTGGCTCTTACATTTTGTACTCTGCTAAGTGCTATGCTCATTTCATGTTCTCATCCATTAGAATGATGTGTATTTTTTGTATGTTAAATTAGCTTGGCTTATTCCAGCTATAAAGACTGATTGGTCATTATTTATGCTTTTCTGATAATAATGAAACCTTACCTTTTCAGAGTGTTACTCGAATCTATCAATGGGAACTGAAATGTTCTGGCTTGGTCAGCAAAGGAAATCTGGAATTGGTTTTGCCTCTCGTTATAACACAGACAAAATGGTATGGAGCTTGTGGATCCCTTGCTGTTTTGCTTGTTATACAAATTGACCTTGATTTTGGTAAAAGAATCTGCAGCCTGGCTATTAATTTTACAACAAGGGCTGAACTGGTTATTGACTTGTAATATGTTCAAAATGGACTTAAGTTCTAAGAACCTAGCTTCATTTTCCCTATATGTTCTTGTTTGCATTAGTGTCTGTTTTGTCTGTGCTGCCTTTGTTTTAAAAGTTATGAGATCTTTGAGCCTTCTGTTAGAAACAACTAGAAGCCGTTTCTCGGAGTTACATGTTTAATAGGAGTACAAAAGTCACTTATTTATGGTAATTGTATCACTGAACACCAGAAGACACAACGGCACAATGACTGTTCCCTTTTAATGTCAACATTGCGATTGGTGTAATGGTACAAGAAGAGGACCTAGCCTTCTTTCTTGCCTGTGTCACAACAGTTGCCTCTATACACCAGGCACCCAATACCCAACTAACAAATCCTATCAAAGTAACCAATTAACTCCTATCTGGTAAGTGCTAACAAACCTGAAACACTTTGGCCCAAGGTGGTCGCATGGCATCTGGGCCATTTGTGTAGATGCTTGATACCTTGACCAGTTGACCCAAAGAGTTAAAAACATGGAGTGGCTTACGTCATAGCATCATAGGCTTAGTGACAAAGGATGAGTAGATTGCCTTATGCCCACTTTTGCCCATTAGCTTGGAAGTGAACTGGTTGGAAAATGGAACTCCATATCAAGGAACGAGCATAAGAGCACCATTTCGTCATTGCTCAGCTCAGCTTTACTCGAATGGCTTATAAAGCTTTAAGTGCACACTTTTGTTGTACCTAGAGCCTGAGTTGCTTTTAAGAATGCAACACAATCACTATTTTCTGTTATAAACATTTCAGGTGGGCACTCTTCAGGTCGCAAGCACTGGAATAGTTGCCTTAAGTTATGTCCAGAAGATTTCTGAGAAGGTTGACTTCCCCCATGACAGCAGTATGCTTTCACATGCTGTGTTGGCTTATTCTATGTTTACCTTATTTGCAGGTTTCCCTTGCATCTGATTTCATGTATAACCATATGTCGAGAGATGTAACTGCCAGCTTTGGTTATGATTACTTGCTTAGGCAGGTCAGTGTTTATAGACTTTTTTACATTTCAGATAGCATTGCATTAGCTATTGAGCTCCTCCAAGTAGTGTATCTTTTTGTTATAAAAAAAAAGTAGTGTATCTTTTCACCGTTTTTATTTCTATAACTGAATATTCTTGTCAAATTAAATTCTGTTGCAGTGCCGTCTAAGAGGCAAAATAGACTCGAATGGTGTTGTTGCCGCATACTTGGAGGAGAGGTTGAACATGGGTGTCAACTTCCTTCTATCTGCTGAGGTCAGCCCTGTTATAATCAGTTCCAGGAGATATGGTTTCTTTTCCCCAATGCACTCATTGAATGAACAAGAATTAAATACCCTAAGGTTTATTGGAATATTTTATCAACATTACAATTTCATGTTGCAGATTGACCATTGTAAGAAGAACTACAAGTTTGGTTTTGGAATGACTGTAGGAGAGTAATTCTGCTAAACAATTGCTGTGAACGCACATGAGATACTTGTGCAGTAGGCTTTGCATGTATGTTACGACACTTCAGGCCTCAGTTTTGATTGACCGGGTTCCGCCTTTGGGCCGTGCAAAAATACATGCTGTTGCTGCTTTACAGGGTTTTCTACGTCTTTCATTCTATTGGTGGTTGTGTATTTCCAGATACTTGAGCATGGGGGCCATGATTCTTTGTTCATCATGGATGTAACTACGTGAATGGTGTTCCAATAATGTTGTATTGGCGGAACGATTTTTACCTTTTAATTCACCACCAACCCACCGCACTGGGTCGTTTCTGTATCATCGTACACGAGCCACTGGAGCTTCTCACCATTTGGTACTTGCCATATTTGATGTGTTGTCCTGTGCTACTGTTCATCCTTGGCAAGTCAGAATCATTTTTTTTTTTCAGAAATTCTCACCGCATAGGTCAAGTCTCAATGGGAATTATGGGAGCATCATGGACATTAAATAGGCCGCTACTACATCAGCTAAAATGGAATCTTTGCATGAAATGAGGAGGAAAGAAAAGAACGTTTCATGGGGATGAAATGTTTGGGCACCGTTGAAACTGATTGAAATGCCCATTGAGGCGATAAAATTCGTTTTATCGATCCCGTGCTCCGGTTCATCCTCACCTTCTCGCCGCCATGCGTATCGGCCACAAGGGCTCCTCCACCGTGGACGAGATCGCCGGAGGTGTACCTAGGCTCGACTGACTAGGAGAGGCCACAAGGCTCCTTCGCCACGGCCGTCCGCTGCATGCGAGGCCGCTGGACACGTAGCGACGTTGTGGCATCACGCTTCTTCCTGCTATGGGATCAGTGACACTACAAGGCTCCTCCGCCTGCACATTAAAGATGGGAACCTCCTCACCTGCGCCACCGCAGATTTCATATCTTTTTTTTTTCCCCGAAAGCGTGCAAATTAGCACGTACTGCATTAAGGGAATTAGAAGGTTTTTACATCCACGATGACCGTTGGCGAGGTGACCCTCCCTCTTATTAAAGTGAGCAAATTTTCCTCCTAAAATGTATCCCTATTATTGTATAGGTTGAAGACAATTTTTGTATTGTTGAATGACATTTCCTTGTTAAGTACTCATACCGATGCGGTGTGGGAAAGGTTAACAGAGGTATGCTGATCTTTTTATGTTACATGTGATTATGATATGCTAACTATTTTTTACATGGTTAATTAGGGAAATAATAATGAATATTTTATTGATTGTAACTTTATACCTACAAATTTAATAATTCAATCAATACTGGTAAGATCAGAATGTTGAAGTGTTATTACAAGTTCTCTCTCTATTTGATTTTTAGGCATGTTTTGCTAACTTAATGAGATCATGCATTTGATTTAGCGACTAACAAAAAATTAAAAAAGAAAGAAGTGGGCAAAAACGAAGATTGATCTGAAGGGGCCCTTAGTACCCAAGGAGTAAGAGAAGGATAGGAATGAAGACGGAAAGGAGGATAGCAACGAGGACAGAGACGATGAGAAGAATGAGGAGAAAGACGATGAGAAGACTGAGGAGAAAGAGGATGAGAAGACCTAGGAGAAAGATGATGAGAAGGCCGAGGAAAAAGATGATGTCATGGATCTCAGATCCATCAGTAGGTTGCGACGAGGTTTTACCACGCAACGCCCGATAGTTCTAGGGTAGCAGGCAGCCCTAGGCGCTTGAGATTCATTGGGAGAGAGAGATTAGATTCATATTGTATTGGTTAATCCTAGATTGATACATCTCCTCTCATTATATTGAGAGGTCTTACTTGGCCCCTAAGGAAGCAACTAACTAACCCTAATGGGTTAAGACCCAATAGGTCCTTGACTCTTCAAACAGCCCCCCAATCGCCAACCGCGCCCAACGGCGCCCCATGATAGATGAGAATATATTGGAGAAAGCAATTATATCTGTAAGTGCAAAATTCTTTGGAATGATTTAATGTTTTGTTGGAAAATGCTGCCCCTCAAACCTGTTTCGCAAGGCAACCGTGGCAACTTGAAAATGGGGCCTATTGTTTTTTTCAGACGATCTACCCATGTTATCCACCGTAAAACATGATGGCTCCTCGCCCTTATTGCAATATGTAAGTGAAATTGGCTTTACCTTCAATTTTTATATTTTATTTTATTTCCTCATGATTTGGATTTATTCTGTTTTCACCACAGGCAATGCTCTACTGCTCAAGGGGCATCTTTTTTGAAGCATGTGAAAATGTGGTTTCAATCAATTATCTACTTAACCTGGTCTACTCTCTTATAAGCGGAAGTGCGAAAATGCAGGTTTGCAGCTATTGCAAACTCAATTTCAGTTGCATTCATGGCCTTCATCCTAAGGTTGTGGATTACTTTTTTTTTCAATAGACCTATTGTTTTAAAATACAAAAAATTGACATGGGATGTGGCACCGACATTGGCTAAAGGGTTCGATGTGGACATTATCTTCACCAGGTGATTGTAGTTATAGCTTTCCATATTGGTTCTGTCTCTTTGCTTTGTTGTTTGAGGCTATTGCATTTCTACCCTTGCTAAAAATGTCAATTGTGATTGTACCCTTGTTTTTCGTAATGTTGTAATTTTACCCTCGTTACGTTAAAACGAAGCTCAAGTTTACCCTTACTTCTAACTTTCTTAGATTTAAATGCAGAAAAAAATTTAAAAGAAAACAAAAACCCTTCAAAAGCTATCCTTCTGGACAACACGCCCTTACCTCTAGCTCCCCTTCGCCGCGTTCTATCCACGGCCGAGCCTTCTCTCCCGCTCGCTTGTTCAAATGCGGGCGTAACCCCTAGCCCGAAAGCGGCCTCGGGTACGAGGGTCCGTGGCGCGTGAGTGCTCGGGTGGCGGCATCGCGGATCGACAAGTACGGCGACACGGCGTGCTCGGGCGGCGACGCTACAAGAAAGCGGCGACGACACGGCATCCACGGCGGCGCCCCGCCGCAGTGTGTCCGTGGCGTCGCGGGTGGGCAGGGCGGTAGGGCAAGGAGAGCTGTGGGAGCAGGGCCACCATCTCCTTGGCAAAGGAACACGAGAGAAACACATGCAACGCAACACTCTTTCGTAAGGACAAAGTTGTCCTAAAAATATGGGTATTTTCGCAACACTCTTACTCAAGAAAAATAAAAGAAAAATAACTTCGTAAGAACAAAGTTGTCCTCCAAATATGGGCTATAGTTGAAGTTAGAAACTAACTCTAAAAAAATTCAGTTATAGTATCAAACAGGTGCGAAGCTATGCTCAAATATTGAAATTTCTCGGTCCGTGAACGGTACGACAATGTTTGTTTAGGACGGTTACGGTGGCAAGGTTTATTGAAGGGAGCGGTTCGTGGCCCTACCATTTCCCAGCCGTTGGCCGTTAGGCAAGAACGCCATTGTCACGACAGCCCAGCTTAGCGTACCACTGTGTACCACTACTTAACCACACGTCCGCATCACTCGCTCGGCCAGCTTACCCTACACACGAGCACAACCGCACAAACGGACACACACAGGCGCACGCTGAGCAGTGAGCTCCCCATCCCCACATGTCAAACAGAGCACTGCCCACACCCTCCTCCAGAACGAGAACCGGAAACCAGGAATCCCAAGAAGAACCGGCCGCCGCAGCGACGGCGACGGCGCCATGGCTCTGACGGCGCCACCCGCGGCGCTGCTGCTGGTCCTCTTCGCCCTCGCGGCCGCGCTGGCCCAGCCGCCGCGGCAGGCGAGCGCGCAGCAGATATCGGCCCCGCCCGTGGCGCCCCCGCGCCGTCGTCGTCGCTGGACTGCGCGGGCGCGCTGCTGAACCTGACGCCGTGCCTGACGTACGTGGAGCGCCGCAGCGCTGACGCGTCCGGACAAAGGGCTGCTGCGGGGCGCTCGCGGCCGTCGTGGCCGGCGACCACGCCGCCTGCCTGTGCGCGCTCCTCGCCGGGTACGGCTACGGCGGCGTCCGCGTCGACGCCGTGCGCGCGCTCGCGCTGCCCACCATCTGCCGCGTCGACGCGCCGCCGCCAAGGCTCTGCGCCGCGCTCGGCATGCCCGTCGCCGAGCCGCCGAGCGGAGCCGCCGCCGCGCCGATGGACTCAGGTACGTTACGTACGGCGTGCTCTGGTCTGCGTCTGCCCGCGTGCGGTAAACGCTACCACGCCGGTTTCGATATGCTTGCTTTCTGCAATGTGGCTGTCTGGCGCTTGGTGGGATTTTGCGACAGATTAAACAACTCTAAAGGCGTCCTAGGTACTCTAGGA
Source organism: Hyparrhenia diplandra (assembly GCA_015847255.1). Lineage (NCBI taxonomy): Eukaryota > Viridiplantae > Streptophyta > Magnoliopsida > Poales > Poaceae > Hyparrhenia > Hyparrhenia diplandra. Next base: position 45,229 of record JADLZK010008574.1, read on the forward strand.
AATCATCATGTCAACGCCGCGTAATTTTTTTTGTTCTTAATCTACCTAGATTCTGTCGGGTAAGGCACCTCATGCAAACTTCATTTGCTAGACCACACATTCGTACTGTCCCGGAATTCAGAACTTACTGTAGTTTGATAGCACTCCCTTGAGTATTAGCCTGTACAAAGTGTAGTTAATAAAAACAAAAACTACAGTACATTTGTTATACATCATCGTGAACTGTTGCAATCCTCCGGATGTACTGTCCCAGTAACAAAAGCAATCTGATCAACCCGCGCGGGTCCTGACAAAAATGTCGGCATTGACAAGATCTCTCACTGCAGGGTCCGACGCGCCGTCGACCACACCGGCAACGGGGGCCGCGAACGGCGGCCCGGCGACGCGCCCGACAGCCTCGACACGGCCGTACCAGGTGGCTGCTCTCATCATCCTCTCCACGATGCTGCTGTTGTAACTCTTGGAGAGCTGAGTTGCAGGCCGTACGTGGTACACGGTACACCCCCGGCCATTGTAGAGCTGCCGCGCATCTGTACAGACAGGTGTAAATGTACACACGCGTTCCGCCGATGATGGAATCAATTCGGGCGTCCGTCCCGTCGTCCGTGGCATCAACGTCCGCATCGAATTGTCGTGAAAACGCCTTTGGCTGATCTCGGCGCTTGCCCTGCCCTGCCCCACCCGACCGGCCCCACCAGCACCAGGCAAACATCAAATCAGCAAAGCGCCGGCGATGGACGTGAACGTCCCGTCCGAGCCGCAGGCCGCAAAAGCACAAGCCAGCATCGCCAAAGCGCGGGCGTCTGACCTGACGTGCCGAGACGCGTGAAATCGTTGAAAGGCGGCTCGGGGCGCCCGGGCGTACGCGGGCACGCTGCTGTTGCCTGTTGATGTCTCGCGTGATCGCGTCGCGGCCCGGCGCCCGGAGCGTTTTTACGACAGACGAGCCGCGAGCGGCGAGCTGCGAGCACGGGAGTGTGACAAGCTACCTTCCTTTATTTTGTTTACGACAAGCTCTTCGTTTTGCCCTTTACGGTGGTTGCTGGGTGGCGTGCGTGTCATGCCATGCCAAAGAGTGGCTGCTGTGTCATAGAGCACGGCCGGCACAACTCACGAGTACTCCCTCTGACAGAGTTTTGACGTTATTGACTTTTGAACTTCATATTTCGACTGTCATGCCTTATTTAAAATAATTATATAAATAATAAAATAAAATAATTAATATTTAAATATCTTTATTAATAAATAAGTTATAAAAATAAATTAGATATATGTAAAAAAATTAAATAAGGCGAATCATCGAACAAGATGACATAAAATCTAAGGCGACAACTCAATGGACGGAGAGAGTACCGCATAAGGCGCTGGTCCGCTGGTGGCGTCGCGCGTGACCTGGCTTTCGGGCGGGCGGGGCTGTCCTGGCCGTGGCCGGCCACGGTGGGGCTCGCCGGCGGGTGGATTATCGCTGTCGAGGCTGAGGCTAATGACCTGGCTAATTTCGTCGGTCTGCTACAATCGATTGATTGCCCTGTTTGTTCTTGCCTCTACTAGAGTACTAGGCGACTAGGGGATGGAAATTAACAAGCACGTGATTGGTTCTGGCCTTCCGTCGCACCGTCAGGTGCATGGATGGTTGGTTGGTCACGAGGACAGAGGCTATGCTATAAAATACAACCAGCAGTATCGCTTATAAAATTTTAAAAAAAAAAAGAAAGTACAAAGTAGTATCACTACTATTTTTTTTTGTTCGAGGGAACAGGAAGTAGCATTGCTTGAGAGACTGGAATCAGTCCAGTCGCAAAGCCCCTTGCCCCCACGGGCCACAAATTCGAACAGTATTTGCGTGCCACGATCTATAAGAAGCAGGCCGATGAACGTGTTGTGCTACATCATGCAGGCCCGGCATTCCTCCTGCATGGCCTTGGCAACTGTTGTGCAGGGTCCGAGTCTTTTTTTTTTTTTTTTTTTTTGAGGAACGCAGGGTCCGAGTTGTCCGGCAGGCCCAGTTAAAGAAAAGAAAAAGAAAGGCAGTTAGGGATGGCCCATCGAACTACTGGCCTCCCCTATCTGGGCCTTCCCGTCACATGGGCTGCTGGCTTCATGGGACGATGCATTAAGACCAATTTGAATAGCCCGGCGCAGCTTTGATCTCAGCGAGATGCCATTTCTAAGACCAAAAAAAAAAAAAAAAAAAGGTAGTCCGACATCTGTACATGTACGTTCAAGCATGTCACGATGGACGTATCTTCTTCTTCCTCTCCTCCTCGACAAAGAGGTTTCAAATATGGTACTAAATCCGTTCCAAATTATAAGATGTTTGACCTTTTTTTACCCTAAAATTTACTGCTCATCTTATTCCAAAAATTGAGTACAAATATCACATATTTTGTCATCTTATTCCACAAATTATGTATTCATCAAGAATGACATAAATTTGACTATGTTTGCATAAATTTTTTTAGTAAGACGAGCGGTCAAATTTTGAGCTAAAAAAGTCAAATATTTTATAATTTTTAACGGATTGACTACATTGTTAAGGTCAAACTAGACCCCAACACTAAACAATGATAGTACAAAATGCCCTATTCCAAGGACGGATAACATCGCACATGAATGCAGTTTCTTATCAAGCCCATAGTGGTTATACTGAATCTCATGAAATTGTTCCCCAAAAACAAAACTGAATCTGATGACATGGAGTGTATTTTGCTCCAAAGTCCAAACTCAGCGATGGGATCTCTTGCACGTGTGTAACATGCATGCCTATGACGGAACTGCTACTGCTCCACTCCAAAGACGGTCAATGGGCGATACTGCTTCGATATCGATAGTGTAAAGTGTAAACTGAACTCCAAATGAGTTGCCCCGGAAGCAAAGCTAAGCACCACCCTCGCCCTCCCCAATGAATCCGATCTTGAAGCAGGCCGGGCCTAATCAGCAACGACGCGCAGCGGGGAACACGGGATCATCCGCAACAGCGCCCGAACCGAAGCTCTTCTGAACCTTGAACGTGGCCAACAGACACGATCCAAGCAGCAAATTGGAATCTCCACGCACGATCACCGGATGCGCAAACTGAACCACGAGTTTTTGTTTAAACGAAACGAGCTGAAACACAGCTTCACCGGCGGGGAGCACGGCGGCCAAGTTGGCATTGACAAATGGCTGGCTCGCGCTCGGTTTTTTTTTTTTTCTTTGAAGCCGTGCGACGTGCAACCGCCTTGCACGCTGGCAGCAGTTCGGAGAACCTGCACACACTTGGCCTGCACTCCGCGCGCTTTTACGGATTACGGCAAGCGGCATGTGAATTTCTATCCCAAACGATCGAACTGTGTATACCACGTAGAAAACTACAGATGTCCACATATTTTTTGTCTTTGGGTGTATATGTACTTGTGAGGGGAATAGACTTGGGGAGGAAGAAGAAGATGTGCAGGTAGGGAACTGGAATAGATTCAGTAGATGAATTCGAAATGGTTCAAACGATTACAAGTTTCTTCATACTCTCTTCCTCGCTCTCTCTTCTATTTATACTCGATCACACTCTCCAGGTTGGGCCGGTGACAAGGACATTGGGCTTGCGGAGACGGACGGGCCTCTGGACCTGGGCTTCTTCAGGCGATGCAGGTGTCGAGCCTGACGAAGCTGGTGCCTCCTGTGCTTCACCTTCCGGGCTGCTGACAGTCCCCTGCTCTTGAGAACCGGCGTGCCCCCACGCCGGTGCACGAGGAAAACTGCTGACGCAGAGCAACGAGCGGCTCCCAGGTTGCGAGCTGAGCAGGTGAGGAAGACCACTGAATGAGGCCTTCTTCGACAAGATGATCACCAGATGTCCACCGCTTCTGCAATACCTTCAGTGGCACCTGCAAGTTAGAAAGAGCAGCCGGTAGAGCAGTCGAGACTGGTTCAGAGCCTGGAGACAAACGAAGCTGTGAGACATGAAAGACATTGTGAATCAGTGATCCAGCCGGAAGAGCGAGCTTGTAAGCCACGGCGCCGATCTTGGCAATGATTCTGTAGGGCCCGAAATAGCGGAAGCACAGTTTGTTGCTGGAACGGCGAGCAATGGAAGCTTGCACATACGGTTGTAGCTTGAGAAAAACCAGTGCACCAACTGGAAAGGATCGTTCAGACCGACCCTTGTCTGACTGGCGCTTCATACGAGTTTTGGCCCTCAGCAAGTGTTGCTTAACCAGGTCCTGCATCAACGCCCGACTGGCCATCCATGACTGAAGATCCTGTACTGGAGCCAGAGAGTCCACATCGATTCCCAGGTGGCGAGGCGGATAACCATACAGAACCTCAAACGGGGACCGACCCAAGGAAGAGTGGTCTGAAGTGTTATACCAGTATTCTGCCAGTGACAACCATTTACTCCACTGAGCTGGGCATGCATGAGTAAAACAGCGGAGATAGGTCTCGAGACATTGGTTTACCCGCTCCGTCTGACCGTCGGTTTGAGGGTGGTAAGAGGAGCTGAGCAACAGAGTCGTTCCAGCCATCTTGAATAGCAACTGCCAAAATGAACTGGTGAAGATACGATCCCGGTCCGAAACAATCTGCAGAGGCATGCCGTGGAGGCGATAAACTTGATCCAGGAAAAGTTTGGCCACAATGGAAGCATTGAAGGGATGTCGAAGAGCCAGGAAGTGAGCATACTTTGAAAACGCATCCACAACCACCAAGACAGCATTTGCAGCACCAGAAGTAGGCAAACCCTCAACAAAATCCATCGTGATGGTATGCCATGCACCTGGGGGAACAGGTAAGGGCTGTAGGAGGCCGGGATAGCGACTGCGGTCGGGCTTGGCCTGAAGACAGACAGAACAGCTTTGTACGAAAGACCAAATCATCTTCTTCATCCCTGGCCAGAAGAACAGTCGTTTGATACGTTTGTATGTCACCGGAGCGCCGGAGTGGCCTCCTGTTGGTTCTGAGTGGAGTGCCTGCAACACAGACTGCTGTACAGCTGTATTAGTGCCCAACCAGACGCGGCCCTTGTAGCGGATGACACCATTCTGCAAGGAGTATGGTGGCAGCTGAGAGTCAGCAGACGCCAACTGAGTCAGAAGGTCTACAGCAGCGGGATCGGACTGGTAACCCTCAATAACTTGATTCAGCCATTGGTGCTTGACAGAGGAGATAGCCATGAGGGACTCAGGGTGAGCTCTGCGAGACAAGGCATCAGCTGCAGCGTTCTCGGAACCCTTGCGGTAAATGATTTTGTACTGGAGACCTAGCAGCCGGGTAAACACCTTCTGCTGCCACGCCGTGTGGAGACGCTGCTCATTGAGGTGAGTGAGGCTCTGGTGGTCTGTATGGATGAAAAACTCGGCTTGCAACAAATAATGCCTCCACTGATCGACCGCCATGAGGATAGCTAAGTACTCCTTCTCGTAGACTGTCAATCCTTGGTTCTTCAAACTCAGAGGACGACTGATATATGCGATGGGGTGGCCTTTCTGATGGAGCACAGCACCAATGCCAGACCCGGAAGCGTCAGTCTCGATATGGAACGGCAACGTGAAATCAGGAAGGGCCGATGACGGTGCAAATGGACAAGGCCTGCTTGAGCAAACCGAATGCAGTATCATGAGATGGTGTCCGGACAAACAGCTTGGTCCTTCGGTAGCTCGGTCGATGGCTTAGCGAGGATGCCGAAATGCTTGACAAACTTACGATAGTAGCCACGCTAATCCGAAAGCCGCGTAGCTCCTTGACCGATGCGGGCGAGGCCAATCAATAACAGCTTGGACTTTAGCAGGGTCGGTGGACAAACCATCAGCACTAATCACATGACCGAGGTAAGCAATAGATTGCAAAGCCAGTCTGCATTTGGACAACTTGAGTTTCCACTTGTCTTGACGCAGCCAGTCAAATACCATTGCCAGGTGCTGCACATGATCCTCAAAGGTGCTACTGTAAACAAGAATATCGTCGAAGAAGACCACAACAAAACGCCGCAGTCCAGGAGCTAATGTAACATTCATGGCTCCCTGGAAGGTGCCTGGAGCGCCTGTCAAGCCAAATGCCATCACCCGAAATTCATACTGGCCAACGTGTGTTTGGAAGGCGGTCTTGTGTTCCTCACCAGCCTTAAGAAGGATTTGATGAAAGCCAGCCCGCAAATCCAACGTGGAAAACCACTGAGCGCCTGCCAATTCGTCCATTAACTGATCAAACACGGGCACCGGGTACTTAGACTTCTTAGTCAAGGCGTTTAACTGACGAAAGTCTACACAGAATCTGTAGGAACCGTCTTTCTTCTTTACTAGCAGAACTGGTGAGGAGAAAGAACTTGAGCTGGGCTGAATAAGACCCTGACTGAGCATATCCTGCACTTGAGTCTCAATCTCATCTTTCAAGCGAGGTGGGTATCTGTAGGGTCGAACAAAGATAGACTGAGCGCCATCCACTAGGGGAATTTCATGGTCACAAGCACGAGAAGGAGGCAAACTGTCAGGTGGCTGAAACAGATCCTGATAAGATTCAAGTAACTGCTGGATAGCTGGGTGTACCTCAGGAACTGCCCCTGAATCTTCAGGCAATACAGACTCCACATGCAGTAACAGTTGGGCAGGAGCAGCAGACTGAATTCCCTGCAATCCCTTGAAAGAACCATGATAAGGGACAATGAGCTGTTTATGCACCCAATCAACCAACATAGGACTATGAGCCTCAAGCCAGTCCATGCCAACAACTACATCAAACCGACCAAGTGGCAATACTCTCATATCAGAAACAAAGGAGCACTCCCCCACAGTCCATTGGACCTGTTGCAAGATAGCAGCACAATGCAGAAGTTTGCCACCTGCAACCTGTACTGACAGCTGGGAAGGAATGGCTTGGACATTCTTCAGGCTTGCAGCAACTGTATCGCTGATGAAGGTAGAGGAGCTGCCACTGTCAATCAACAGAGAAACTGGAATACCCTGAATTACTCCATCTAGACAGATAGTGCGAGCAGCAGGAACTCCAGAAATCGCAGCCTTAGAAATAGCCATCATAATTTGTTCTGAAGGACTGGATTCTGTATCAGAACTTGCCAGAGAATCATCAGAGGAACAGGACTCCCAAATGCCATCAACTGCATGCAGTATCTCAGGAGCACACCGATGTTCCCTGGTCCACTTGGCATTACACTTGTAACAGAGACCGAGAGCGCGCCGATAGGTCTTCAGAGCCCTTAATGCAGTCTCAGGGGACTGAGCTCGGGAGGACGATGGTGAAGTTATTGGCGTAGTCGGCAGCAGAGGTGCCTTGTCCACACGAGCAGCTTGAGCTTGAGATGGCACCGGTGGCGGCGGCAACGCCAGTGGTGTCCGTGTGCCTGGTAAAGCCCGAGATGCCGATGACGATGACCAATCACCGTGGCGTCCATGGCGCTGAGCAGCTCCAACTCCCGCTTCTTCCTGTAACATAGCAAGGGAGCAAGCAGCATCCAGGTTGCGAGGACTCATAACAAGCACAACAGCACGGATCTCAGGACGAAGACCATCGATAAATCGTGTGGTGAAGAACATGGGATCAGTGGACAAAGAGTAGGCAGTCAAATGATCCACAAGTTCACAGAATTGTGATATGTATTCAGCAACGGAGCCAGACTGACGGACATTGAAGAGCTGTCGCATCAGTAGTTCCTTCTGAGTGCGATCAAAACGATCATGCAACAACTGACAAAAGGTAGCCCAGTTTAGGAATGACAATTGAGACGATAAGGACTGGAACCACAAAGCGGCAGGGCCATCAACATGCATCTCTACGACAGATAACCACAAATGTTCAGGAACAGAATACATAGCAAAATACTTCTGAGAGCGTGACACCCACAAGCGCGGGTTCTCCCCATTGAATCGAGGAAAATCCAACTTCGGCATGCGGCCCTGAGCGGTGGAGTTGGCGGCAACGTTGGTGGTGATAGGTGGTGGCCGTGGCGGTGGTGGAAGGTGTGGCGAGGACACGAACGGTGGAGGCATAAACGGCGAACGAGGAAGAGGACTGCGAGGTGGTGGATCTGGCGGCTTACCAGATGCCGGGAAGTGAACCATGGTCGTGACCGACCCGTGGCCACTTTCCCGTGTAATCGAGTCGTGGCAGTGCCCGCTGGGCCCGTCGGCGTGAAGTCCGGCAGGTACGCGCGCGGACGCCGACGAAGAGGAGCCGATGATGCCGGGATGTGTGCGCGGCATTCCGTCGAACACCTCGCGGTTCCACCCGATGTCGAGCTTCTTCACCTTGAGGCGGAGGTCATCCAGCACTCCCTCCTGCTTGGGTCGCCACTCGCGGAGGTCGGCGACGTTCTTCTCCAACTCGACGAAGCGGGCCTCGTGCTCGGCGTGGTGCTGCTGCACGGCCGGGTCGGGGAGACGGGGTTGGCTTCGAGCGCGACGAGGCGCTCCTCGACCGAAGCCGCTCGCTGCTGGTTCAGGTTGTCGAGGTCGACAAGGCGGCGCTCCCACTTGTCGTCGATTTCGTTGAAGCGGCGGTTCATCTCATCCTTGGACGCACGGATCTCCTCGAGCACGAGCTTGAGGGTGGGCTCCATGGCGCCGCGAGATCGGCTCAACCGCGTGTAGTGGTGATGGGGGAGCGGCGGAGTCCAGAATCGGTGACGTCTGATACCAATTGTGAGGGGAATAGACTTGGGGAGGAAGAAGAAGATGTGCAGGTAGGGAACTGGAATAGATTCAGTAGATGAATTCGAAATGGTTCAAACGATTACAAGTTTCTTCATACTCTCTTCCTCGCTCTCTCTTCTATTTATACTCGATCACACTCTCCAGGTTGGGCCGGTGACAAGGACATTGGGCTTGCGGAGACGGACGGGCCTCTGGACCTGGGCTTCTTCAGGCGATGCAGGTGTCGAGCCTGACGAAGCTGGTGCCTCCTGTGCTTCACCTTCCGGGCTGCTGACAGTACTAAATATACAAGAAATGATTCTTTTTGTCGGAGTAACAAATAGTTTTTGTACAGTACTGGTGTCCTTCCCTTGTACTATAGACACAACAAATTAGTGTCCTGATGTGAATAACGAAATCTGCCGCGGACGCGTGTGTGTGTGCATGAACCGACCAAAACTGCCACTCCGAAAAGAAGCTCATGGTGGCATCGCCCAATCAGCAAAGCCGCACGGCGGGGGACACGGGATCTCCACTAGATTAGATCATCCGCAACGCAACACCTCGCAAACATCTGAGCACTGAATGTAGACGAGAGCCGCGGAACGGAACACGACCCAGACAGCCAACTGGAATCCCCATGGCCCCGATCGAATATCACCTTTCGTCGTGGTAAAAACGAGCGCGAAATCCACCAACCGATGCCTGATCCGCGGGGAGCAGAGCAGCACGGCTGCCAACGCCAAGCGGCCATTGACAATCGCCGGCCGGCGCGCGCGGTCTCACTTTGCTGCTCCGCGCAACGTGCAACCGCCTGGCAGTTGTTCGGAGAACCCACGCAAGGCCTGCTCCCTTTGGGCAGGATTGTGGCAAGCGGCATGTGAATTTTTATCTCAAAGCATTGGATAGCAATTCAAGAGAGTTTCTTTTGGGGCGCTGCGCCATGGAAGCCATAGGTGCCTCTCCTTGCCGGGTAATTAACTCTCCGTCTTCAAGGAAGGCACGTTAAATAAGTGTTGATTGACAAAAGGAAGAGCCGGGTAATTATACCTAAATTATTTTCAGAATGGATCATATCACGTGACCGTGGTAAGAGCCTTGATCAGCGTATGCCAATAGATCATATCACATCACATCACGAAGGGCTTTAGCACTGTTTCTTGTAGAGTTCCGGCAGCCTTCTTGTAAACCGAGGGATATATTGATCCGCGGCCACGAGCAAACCGGCAGAATCGTATATGCGTGGTCATGACTCTTCAAGAACCCTACGGTTGACATCAATAAAAGTATACTTCAATTGATGTTTGCGAAAAGGGCAAGAAGCTACGTGCCGAAGAACCCTAAGCATGGCGTTGCTGGCAAGATGTGTAGGCTAAATTGACAGATATCAAAAAAACAAAAAAAAAAAAATGATTGGAGATGGAACACCACTTGTTTTGAATATGCCTATATTATCTATAGAGAGAACGAACACGAGCAGAGTATACTCGTAAATAATAATACGATGTCCTAATCATCACACTGTGCTTAGTCCATACCGTTCGGCGGCTGGCAAAGTTTCTAGTTGACTTCGTACATATAATTTTTATATTGTGAGGCAATCAAGTAAGTAAGATAAGGAACCACGTTTTTACAACTATAACGCTCATGATTTTTAATTAAAAAAGAAAACTATAACACTCATAGTGCGAGCGGGAAATTATGAAATAACTAGTTAAAGAATTTAGGGGAAAGGAAAAAGAGCAGCGCCTAGGATAACGTTGATTTCTATGACAAATTTAGTGCCTCCTGATCACTTTTTTTTTTTTTTTTTTTTTTTTTTTGAAAAACAAGCGGTAAAACTTTATTGATCATGGATTATTACATCAATTGCTACTGATTCAACAATAAATTTCAAAGGCACCCTTGTTCCCGATACAAATAATTTTTTGAAATCATAGCCGTTATTTTACTTGAAATCTGGTGGCTCCTGATCACTTCTATGTACTTGAGCCTTCGTTTTCTTCAACAAACATACCGCAACACATTATTTGGATTGTAGTTCATTGTTGTGATTACCGAATGAAGCCATGAAACCCCAAATGGGGAAGAGGCTATTCGTTGGTCTTCACCTTTTAGGCATATTATTAGGTATGAAAAAGTCTTCATTACCAAATTTGATGTAAGACTTAAGCACGTGTTTGGTCCTATGGTCCAAGTGGGTTGGATCACAGGTTAACCCCATTTTTTTTTGAGCTATTTGGTTGTGTGGGGTTAGTTAGTCCGCGTGACGGTATATTCGGTTGAGGTGTGGGTTGCCTGTCCCTCCAAATCGGAGAAACAGGGCGAACCCACTTCGTCTGGCGCGTTGGGCGTGGCCGCGTGGAGCAGCTGCGGCAGCCATAATGCGAGCGGCAAGGGCCAATTACGTTATTGGAAACTAAGTTTCAAACAAAAGTTTAAAGATTTCCCCTAACTTATTTGGGTGTATAATGGTAAAGCATTCTTATTCTGATAGCCACGTCTAACTGATAGCCCTGGTTCCACGAGGACATTAGGTCCATTAGGGCAAACATTACTGTGCTAGCCTTTTGGTATTTGCATATTCGAACGGTTCAGAGCCAAATCTCTCAGTGAGGTAGTGACAATGTATAAAGTCGTTCTAAAATTGTTTTTGTCTGGTCTGATAATAAGAGGTTTGGTTTGAAAAGAAAAGAACAGAAAAGGTTGCATTTCTGGTCGTGAAACCGGAAAATGGAAGGGAAAGTGACGCGAAATGAACTGCCACCGCCGCCGCCTGCCGACACCGAGAACAGAGTTCCAGAACTCGGCATCGGCATCACGGGCAGTGGAAGGGGCCAGAGACCGCTGGAGACGGACGAGAAAGCGACGAGGCTGGTCCACCACGCGAGTGCGTGGGACTGGGGCGTCCTTCCGGCACCAAACCTTGCAGGGGACTGACCAGTTGGTCCCGGAGCTGAATTCGGACCAATCTATTATTGTTACATCCCGAGAGTATTATTAGCGTGTGTTGCACGCTCAACCATTCATACTTGTCTACAGTATGCGTGTGGAACGTATGTGGTTACAACCTGATTTCACCGCTTGGTTAAAAATCAATTTTTGCATCGGTGAGTGAGACCACAGTCAGTCGGTCCCGTAGTATTGGCAACATCGTATCGTCCACTCTGTAGGGCTGTAGACCAAAGAATTGACAAAGGGTGAGTAAAGTAGTTTCGCACGTGGTGTTAACTGTTATGGTGCAACCACGACAATGACTGAAAGGTAGCAAGAAAGCTAGCTGTGCGCTTGAGATTTGACAATTGTCGCGATCACCTGATAAAACTACATTATCCCTTCGTATGCAGAAGATCGGAGTAGTATCTCACAAGGACCCTGGAGAAGTGCCAAAAAAACATTTTGACACAACATGTTACTCCCTACTTACGTTTCAATGTAAAATTTTAAAGTACAATAACTTTTGACTATCTAGGCAAGCGTTTATATATAGCCAGAAATTGATTTATCTTAAGTCGATCGAAGAGTGTACATCATACACCCAAATGACGAAGCCCAAAACTATTTTTTAGAAAAATTGAAAATGCGCACACGTTCATTTGCGTGAAGATTTAATGGTGGATTTTTGTTTTTCTACAATGCATACACCGTTCGAGAAGGATCGTTCAAACCATGGAACGAGAATATCCCATATATTTCTCGAGCGTTGTATATTGTACAGTACTAGAGTCTAAATTGCTGCGGCAGTAGTACCATTCACTCCGAGTATCATTTTGTAGCAAATGGTTCCGAGTTCATCGACCCTATAAAGCTTCTGCAGTTCTGCCTGAAATAGAAGCAAACGATTCGAGGCAGACAAAAACGGCCCTTGCTGTAGCCACTTGTTTACTCGCTTCGTATACCCAGACAAAAACGAGTGAGTTGGAATCAAAGGATTCGAATTACCCAACTGACGCTGCTTAGATTTGCAGACACTACATTTGGGTCAAGTGGCACGATCAGCTGGGGACCGACCGAGTGAAGCTGCAGATCAGATTTGGGAGCACATACGCATGACAAGGAACACCAATGGGTGGGCCACATGATGCCGATGCGCTGTATATACATACACATGAAAAAAGGTTTCATGCTAGTTTTGTTACGAAAAAATGGTCCAAATAAATAAGAATTTTACTATTTATTTCGATATTTTTATTACTAAATATGTTATATTTTTTATACATTTGACTAGTCCTTTAAGATTTATGGTAGAATTAGCCACCGGATCGCATCTATCATTCGTCTTACCCCTATGGGTCGCTAAGGCGTGTTGTATTAAACACTAGTTCTATCTTAATACAAAACGCACAAACATTTTGTATGATCGAGAAATAAAACTATCCATTGGGTCGCATGTTTAAAAATAACGTATTTAATCACATAGAATCTATCAACGAATAACTAGAAACTCCTAATAATTAATTCATCCAAAGTAAAATTAGAAAAAAAAAAAGAGAAGGTAGCAAGCTGCCAGTGTGGAGAATGTAAGAGCAAGCACAATGTTGGAGGAAAGCACTGTATAAGCATTAGAATATTGTCTACCAAATTTACTTAGAACATTATGGGAGCGGTCCATAGAAGGGTCTATAACTAAAGATATCAATAGTGCTATGGGCTGCTCATAAGCAATAAAAAGAAATATTATTCCTTCATCTCCATCTCTCCTCTCTCCCATCTTGGTTGCATGAGACTTTATGTGGGCTGCACCTTATGGACTTCACATTGTGGAAGAGAAAAAAAAGTAAATAACTATTGATGTTGGGTCCTTCCTTGTAAACTACTTTTGTTATGAGCTTGCTCTAAGATAGGATTTTGTTGAAAGTCAAGCGAGGACCGGACGGTCCCGACTTTTTTTTTTTTTTTTTGTGGAATGGGATGAAGATGGGACGACTTCATTTTTCTGTTTCGTTGAAGAGGGATGGGACAAAATCATTTTTTGTTTGGTCTGGAGACTTCAAAAGTAGGATTAGCCCTGACAGGTGGGGTTCTTTTTGATATATATTTTTTTTTCTGAAATTTATAGTCCTCATAGTCTGAAATTTTTTCATCCTCGCAGTTGACAACTTGGTCGCCCCATCCCCTCGATCCTAAGGATGGGAGTTACAAGAATATGCTCCGTATATTCCTAAGTGGGAGGTCCAAAGTTCTTCTACGACTCTAAACCAAACATGTTAGAGGTTCATCCCATCCCACCAAGTCCCATCAACCAAACATTACCTAAGTTCAACTTTGGCAGTTCTTCCATCACCGGAGAATTTTGGGGAAACTGAAATATCTATACCTATCCACTTAGAAGCACTTGAAGAAGTTGTTTATCTTCAAGCTAGGTTCCCACTTAGAAGGCGTTCTTGTCAATGACCGAGTGACCATGCATGCAAGTTGACGGAGACTGAAATCTCGGCAGATATTTTCAGAATATCAGTCTTTTATACGCGGTTGTTCTTCCGTGCATAGCCTCACCCTCATGTTCCAGTGTTGTCTCTCTCTGACAGTCTGATTCTCAATTGAAGGGGATTATTACTAATTCAGTTATACTGCTCCACATTAATTTCAGCGGAGCTCATCGGCAGCATGGGTGGTTGCCAGCGGCCCGGACATTGATGGGTACTCCTACTGTACACAACCAGGAGATTGGCATGATTGATTGAGAGATTAGAGGATGGGATGGTCCTGTCCTGAAGCAGCGGAAGGTGGCACAGATTAACAAGGCACTGACGACGACAAGGCTCCTGGACCGGACCCTAGCCAATCCTGCGATCCTGGACCCCCAGCACACGGCGTCATGTATCAGGCCTCTGCCTAAACCGGGTTGACGGCAGCTGTTTCCGTTTCCCAGAAAATTTCTGGTTTCAAAGGCTTGTTTTCGAGCTCAATCTTCGCACGTAGTACAACCCAAAGTGTTGACTATAACCGGATACAAACAGAGACGCTGTACGTGCTAGCATAATCAAGTTGCTAATGAACCCTAGCTGAGGGGTCAAACACCTGTCAAAATCATAATCTCGTCTGGCTCCTCTCTCCGCTGATATCTTTCAGAAAAAAATCGGCTCACCAACAAGTCAGCACTCAGCAGCGAGAGCGAGGCGTCGACGCATCGCGCACGGGTCTACTTCAACTGGCCGGACGCAAATAATGCGCGGAAGAATTATATAGACGCAGGACGCTACCGAGCTAGCTGCACGTCTATGGGAACTTTGCTGTCGTGCAAGTTGACTCTCTGATTTCTTTGCATTTTGTTGCCTGGTTGCTCTTGCTGGTTGGCTATAGCTGAGCACTCTCACTGGCTTGCGGCCACGCCTAGTTGAAGTTGACTTCGACAAATGTTTATGTCCCAAATGTCAACGGGGTTATTAGTTAGTGCTCGTAGTATACTCCTACTTAATAACACTAAATTCAACTGTCGAAGCTTTTTAGAGAACATTTCCCGTCTGCGTTAATCTGAGCCGAACATCTGTCGAGTCTGAACTGAACAACGCCCGCCCTTGTGTTCTTCAGGGAGGGTGGCCTCTTGGAAGTTTGGAGCCATTTCTTACTGCGATGGCATCGATAATTCATGGCTCCAGCTTTTCACCGCGGACCACACTGGCGTGGGTGGGCGTGGTGCCGTGGTGGTTGTGGTGGCTGGGACCGGTTGCGAGCGACGACCGAGACAGCAGCACATGCTGAGCGGCAGGGGAGCACGATGAGCACGTGCGGCGGCTCCGCGGGAGTGGAGGCCACGGAGGGCGGCGGGTGGTCGCTTGGGGTGGGGCCTTGGTTCCCCCGATACGTGTACGGCCGGGATCGGTGTCCGTCGATGCACGGCCGGCACAGTCGCCAGTCGGTGTCCCCGGCATCGCATCAGGGCACCAGCGTGGGCAAGGCTGGCGCAGCCGCACGGGAGGGCGGGCGGTTGCGGATCCATGGTTGGCGCCATGCTTTGACGAGGCCAGATGGAGAGCGCTCGTTCGCCGGGAGCCCATCCGTAACATGTTACATGTAGTACGTACAGTCCACATGCACGACCTTTAGTATCTGAAATACTCCTACTTAATTAAGCTTGGCAGGCATTAGCGGGCTAAGAAACCCGTTTGAGTACATCGCTCGCACGTTGCATTCCATGCTTTTCCGTCAGAGCAACATGTACTAGGGCACCACGTGTCCAAAGAGAACATCAAGACCACAAAAAGGCTACTAGTCACTTGCCGTGTGTTTGGACGCGGGATTACTGGGATGGGTTCGCTCCAACCTTCGTTTTGGGAATGAAGTCATTTCCGATTCTTTTTGTTTGGTTGTAGTGCGTATTTTGGGGACGGAGTGTTTCTATCTCGTGTTTGGTTGGAGGGATTGGGAGCGAAAAACGAGGAAAGGTGGGACACCGTTATTATTAACACTTTACATCGGGCACCCTAGAGTATATTAAAATCCACCAAGGCTAGATTTGAAATTTCTTCTCTCACGGTATTTTTTACCGAACCAACCTAGAAAGTGAAATAAAATTCTTTCGGGTCCCTCTTCTTCTCGGCCAAGACGGATCCGACGCGCCGCCCCGCCACGAGCCGGCCGTGGTGCTTGTGTTGAGCCGGCCTTGCCGCCCCTCCACAAGGTCTTGCCGCGCCGGCCCGCTAAGCCTTGCGCCTTCGGCCGCGAGGTGCCGCTAAGCGCAAGAATTTTGGCGAGATTTTGGCATTTGCCCGCCGAAGAAACGGAGTCGCCGCGTGCCCAAAAGCGGAACCCACCAGCGCGAAACGGGGGTTCGCTCCGTCCGCGAGATTTTGGCGGATGGAGCCGACCCGCATCTTGGGCGAATATTCTCCTTTTGGGTTGACTTCGTCCAGACATCCGGAAAAAAAGGGGTTCAACCCAATCCGGCTCACTCCGCTCTCCAATCAAACACACGGTTATAATATCACAAACCTGCTTTGACGGGCTGCGATTATTTGTCTGCATTAAGTTAGAAATTAACAAGTCAACAATAACATCTGTCGCCAGCAATGCAGGCCAAGGCGTTGAGCTGACCCTCCCTCACGGGCGATGACCGGATGGAGTGGAGTCACCCGAGCAGACACGCAACAAAAGGTGCAAACCGTGCAAGGGGCAACTGCAATACATGCTCTCTGCTCTTCTCTGCCAAGCATGAATGGATGGGGTCACCCGAACATGAACTGATGTGAGATTACTATTACTAGCACCACTCCATCATCGCTTGCAATTTGGAACCCAAATGACACGTAGCCGCATGACCTTTTTTTGGGCATCCCGTTATACGCTTTCAACAGGTCGTTGTCCGATCGACACTGAAGCAGCACCAGGATTCTGATTGGGAACAGGCAGAAACAGGCTGTGTGAGAAGACTGTTTGACACTGCTGTCTAATCGCATTTAACGCACAGGTTATCCATCCAGAATCTCCATGGAGCATTTAGTAATGCTTTGGAGCAAGAAACGCAGAAACGTCACAAAATCAGCTGGAATATGTACTCCTACTACTACTAGTAGTATGACTTTAAGAGAAAAACCCGGGTTTCAGAAACCTAACTACGGTAATCAGTGAGAATTGAGCGACCATTGACCCGTTTATACTTGTTGGTATAAAAAGGAGAGGGTGATTCGTGCTTTGCTTTCGGAAAAGCTAGGCCAGGAGTAGCGTCCAGCGCGTGAGATAGTTGGGCGGGCGTGTAAAGCCACACGGGGACAATAAGAGTGGGCCCCCAGGGCAGCACACGTGGCCCCTGCCCATAAGGCACCACGTGGTCGTGCTGCAAGGGATCGCTGCGGCGGCGGCGGCGGCGATTCATGGCCGTCAACTTACACGATTTGATGACTCTTGACAGACCGTTTTGCCCCGAGTCGTCCGGTGCTACACGATGCTGGCGGAACGATCCTTTCAGGGACAGTGACGACAAGTGACAAGTCGATATTTTTGCTTTGCTTTTCTTCAAAGAAAAGGAAAAAAACACAAAATGTAGCGTCGGTTTGGAGTTTGGGATCTGTCTCGTTCGATATGTATACGTGGGATGGCAATTGTGCATCTCCTTTATGGTCTCTTAAGGATAATCACCGTGTGAACTAATATACAAGGATTGATCCTTGTTCACACTAATTTTACATTTGTATTTAGAGGCAACAATCATCACTTTCTCTTATCTCAAAGCTTCGTATGCTAGAGGACTATAGATATACCAAATTCTTAAGTGTAAGTGGTAAGCAACTTATAGAAAGTGCACATGGAAACCAAATACACCCTCCTAAGACATTGAGGCATTATGCTACAAGAAAAAAAGAAGAAGACGTTCACCCTACTATTAATTTATGTTCGAATTAAAAAAAAAAAAACTTTATAGAAAGAGGCCCTTTTACTCTCTTTATTTTTCCTTCCTTTTTACCAGGTTGGCACATTTATTTGTTTTCTTCTCACTATCACATTGATGATGTTCATTTCTTAAAAGTTTGAAATCCTTGTGTGTGTGTGTGTGACTTGAAGAAATGTTAAGAAAAGTGTACTTCCTCTAATCAATTTAATAGTTACAAATATAAGATGGTTCAAGGTATACATATTAAAGGACTATACTTAAGTCTCTAATGCTAACGGTAACCGCTAAAATACATAGAAAATGAGCAAATTCAACTCAGTTATGGAGGCACTATAAGGATGCTCATAGGATTGCAACCTCTATCTGCCTCCTCTTTCTTACCTTATCCTTTCTTCTTACCAATACCATATCCTTTCGCCTATTCATGTGCTCGGGTATATTCTCCTACACTATCACATCGAAGTGACCTTGTATTATCTTATGGGTTGTCCATAGCGCTAGGGATGGCGGTTGCCTATGGTTTGCCTATGGATAACTTTCACAATGAGTGGGCTTGCTAATAGCACTTATTTTATTCCTATGGAGTGGTTTTGCCAACATTGTGGTTCTTTGTTATATTTACACTCCGTTGTTAAAGTTATTTAAAATAGTCTTGTAAATCCGCATTGTTAGATTGTAAACATGACACGGGCCATGGTCCTGCCGGAGCTTCCGACTTCTCATCGTGCCTATATGTACACAATTGTGGCTTTGAGTAATACATCGCGTATTCCACATATTCTATTCTCCATCACGCATCTAAATTTATTGAAAACATTTAGATATCTAAGGTACACACCTCTACTACCGTTTTAAGAAAAATAAACTAGCGGTAAAACTTATTTGCCCTACGAACGAAGGAATGATGAGTCCATGATAGAGGAGCGCGCGCCACGTCGAGCCGAACAACGCGGGGAGGGATCTCTTCTGCAAGGGCAAAGACGTAACTTGGCACCCACCGGTAGCATCCACTCTCCTTCGTTTTTAGCTCACGCGGCCCGATCCTCCTCGAATTCGGACCCCGCCACCGCCAGGCGCCAGAGGAGGCCACCGACCGGTGACTGGGCCCCGCGTGTCACAGGCAGACGCCACCAGCCAAACTCTTTTCACCCCGTGCCGGTGCCGGTAAAAGCGCACCATCAAGCGGGTGATTACTGATTAACGAGCAGATCAGCAAGATCTTTTTTTTTTTTTTTTTTTTTTACCGTGGCGCAAGCATCGCAGGCTCGCAGTGGCGGCTCGTGAGTGGTGGCGGGGATGATTAGTTTAAGAAGGGAGATTAAAGCCGGGCTGTCGCTGTAGACTGTAGAGGCCGAGCAGCAGAGAGCACCACCACCGCCACCACACCAGCACGCCCACTTGCCTGTGATTACTTTGAGCCAGAGCCAGCCTGCTGCCCCGCCCGCCCGTTCTTATCCCCACATCGTGCCTCCCCTCCTCCTCCCTTCCCTTCCTTCCCCTTTCTTCCCTCCCTCCTTCCTTCCCTCTCGCCCCGCGTCTCGTCTCCCAGGTCATGGCAAAGCTGGAACACGGGGGGAAATAGCAGCAAGTGGGAGATCGATAAACAGGAAGAGCTACCTAGGTGAGTTCTTCCTACTACCTGGGCTCTCCTCCTATCCTTCCTTCCCCGTTCTTGTCTGGCTGCTCCTTCTCTTCTTCGTTCATCTTCGCCGTCTCCTTCTCCCTGCTTTGATGTCTGCTTGTGCCGTTGGCGGGTGGTCGGCTGATTATCTGATGGATAAGTAGAGTGATTTTTTCCCCGGGGAGATCTTTTTTTGTTCCTCTAGATCTTTTTCTCAGGATCCTGTAGCTTCTTGCAGTGGCCAATTCCCGTTTGAGTTCTTTTCTGATCCTTCCTTCCTTTTCCCTTGCTGATGTGTTTGTCCTTGTGCGTAGTAGCTGCGGCTAAATCCATGGCCGAGTTCCAAGGTTGATGATGCCCTGGATGCTGCTGCTGCTGCAGCTCCCATCCAAAAGCCTGAGTTTCTTACGTCACTTTTTTTTTTTACTAGTAATTATTTTTCTTTTAAGCTTCCGCTTGGATCTCAATACTAATCTAGTCAAAGGCCGAAGTGTATAGCAGCCGGGTACGATGGAAGCATTTTTTTTAGAAAAGGGAATATATTGATATCCAGCCTCTATACGATGGAAGCATTTTGTTCCTGTATAGTCAGGGAAAAGATTTTTTCCCCTCTGCTTCATCTTTGAAGGTGGAAAATTTGATCAGTCTCGTATTCTTTAGGTTCGGTATGTGTCTAGTCCATTTCGTCCTTTGTTTTTCTTTTTCATAGAGGACCTTGATTCCCTTTGTTGAGCACATGGGTACATGTTCTTGTTACCAACTGTCCATTCGTGCTTGGCTGGGTAAAAAACAAATAGATCCATAAAAAATGATTTACTGAAAAGCCTTCCTTCCCTGCCTTTTGGCCTTTTTTAAATCTTTCCCTCTCGTGATTGTAAGTTCATACGTCTGCACATACTTTCCTAAATAAAAGGGGAACAAGATGCAACTTTACATGCTTGTTCCAGTGAACCGGCATATGAGAAGTGGTTATTTGGTGGAAGTATTTATGTTCATAAGTTTTTATGCTTGAATTCCTTCTTCCACAAGTATGTGATGATGCATATTTCTCTTCCATGCTGTGTAATCTGTTTCTTTATGTCGAAACAATATGGATTGTGCTATATTTGGCACCTGTTAGTCTTAGAAGTATCAATTTCAGAACAAGGATTATAGGGGAGGTGTGCATGTGTAGTTTGATCAGATCAAGTCCCTGTTCTGTTTCACCAAACACATGCTAGGCTGCTAACTTTGGCCTTCCCGGTTGTTGCTCAATAGGCAAGCTTGCCTTTTGCCGCCACATGATTGTCTCCTACATATGCGTAGATCTATGATGCCATGGCAAAAGGCCCTTGCAAATCGTGTAATCACCAAATTTAAGATGCCACAATAAGCTTCACTCGGCCGTCTTAATTACTTTTTTTACTAATAACACACAATCGTGTTGCACATGTTTACCTTTACCCTACAGAGTTATTGTCTCTGCACTTATTACTGACAGTAGAACACAGCAGCTGACGTGTTTATCTTCCGCGCAGGTGAATATTAGTACCAGTACAAGGAAGAGAGTCAATCTGCCCGTGACTGACTTCGAGTGAATTCGTTGAGGTCACGATGATGGGAGGCGGGCTGATGATGGATCAGAGCGTGGTGTTCCCTGGCGTCCACAACTTCGTGGATCTTCTGCAGCAGAACGGCGACAAGAACATGGGCTTCGGGTCGCTGATGCCGCAGACATCCTCCGGCGACCACTGCGTGATGGGGGAGGGTGATCTTGTGGACCCGCCGCCGGATAGCTTCCCGGACGCCGGGGAGGGCGACAGCGGCGACGACGTCGAGGACATCGAGGAGCTGGGCGCCGCATGTGGCGACCGCATGAAGCTGAAGCGGCTCGGGGAGCTGCAGCAGAGCCGTGGCAGGGATTCGATGGCTGGCGGCGGGTGCCTGGCTGACGGCTCGTCAAGCCAAGGCAGTCGCAGGAGCAGGCGCGGCGCAAGAAGATGTCGCGTGCGCAGGACGGCATCCTCAAGTACATGCTCAAGATGATGGAGGTGTGCCGCGCACAAGGCTTTGTGTATGGGATCATTCCGAGAAGGGCAAGCCGGTGGCGGTGCCTCTGACAACCTCGGGCGTGGTGGAAGGAGAAGGTCCGCTTCGACCGCAGCCCGCCCGCCGCCATCGCCAAGTATCAGGCTGACAACGCCGTCCCTGGCACGAGAACGAGCTCACCTCGGGCTCTGCCAGCCCTCATTCCCTTGCAGGAGCTGCAGGACACTACACTAGGCTCACTGCTCTCAGCTCTCATGCAGCACTGCGACCCCCACAGCGGCGCTACCCGCTGGAGAAGGGCGTTCCTCCACCGTGGTGGCCTACCGGCGACGAGGAGTGGTGGCCTGAACTTGGCATCCCCAAGGACCAGGGCCCACCCCCTTACAAAAGCCCTCATGACCTTAAGAAGGCTTGGAAGGTGAGCGTGCTCACCGCTGTCATCAAGCACATGTCACCAGACATAGAAGATCCGTCGCCTCGTTCGCCAGTCCAAGTGCCTCCAGGACAAGATGACTGCCAAGGAGATCTCAACCTGGCTGGCAGTCGTCAAGCAGGAAGAGGAGCTGTACATGAAGCTGCACCCGGCGCGCACGCCCACCGGCATCTGCTGGTGGCATCGCCAGTGCCATATCCTTCAACACAACCACAAGCGAGTATGATGTGGACATCATTGATGAGTGCAAAGGGGGATGAGGCCGGCAACCAGAAGGCGACAGTCACTGACCCAAGCTCTTTCAACCTTGGTGCTGCTATCTTAAGTGACAAGTTCCTCGTGCCGACACCGATGAAGGAGGAGACTGCTGATGTCGAGTTCATCCAGAAGAGGAACGCCCCCGCTGCTGCTGAGCCAGAGCTAATGCTAAACAACAGAGTGTACACCTGCAACAACGTCCAGTGCCCGCACAATGACTACAGCTATGGATTCCTTGACCGGAATACCCGCAAGCAGCCACCAGTACACCTGTAAGTACAATGATCCAATCCGTCCAGAGTACTGAGAACAAGCCGCCACCAGCACCGCCGCAGTCACAAGCCTTCCAGCCGGTCTTCAACCAACCCAATCAGGCACTGAACAATCTGGATTTCAGCCTGCCCATGGGCCGGGCAGAGGTCCATCGCCGAGCTGATGAACATGTACGACAACAACTTCATGACGAACAAGAACATGAGCAGTGACAGTGTCACCATCATGGAGAGGCCAAATCACGATGCCCCAGAGGATCCAGATGGATGAGGGATTCTTTGGACAGGGCAACGGAGTCTTCGACGATGTCAACAGCATGATGCAGCAGCAACAACAGCAGGCACCAGTTCAGCCGCAGCAGCAGCAGCAGTTCTTCATCCGCGATGACATGCCATTCGTGAGCCAGATGGGCGACATCACCAGCACGCCGTCGGAGTTCAGGTTCGGTTCTGGTTTCAACATGTCTAGCACCGTTGATTACCCAGGCGCGGCACAGAAGAACGACGGGACCAATTGGTTCTACTGAAGAATAAACTTGTAGGGCTGAAAAACCTCGTTATAAGCTTTGGATTTCTCCATGGTGCTCCATGGTTCTCCTAAGTTGTCAAGTCTATAGGTCTTTGTCATGTAGGTTTTGCAGTAGCTGCAAGACGGCTGGAATTCGGAACTGGTTTATACTTGTATGTCCGTCCAGCCATAAACCTCTTATGGAAACTTAATGTTATTCCTAGTTTTAATTTGGTAGTTTTCAATGCTGTTCATATATATGGCTGTTAAAATCCATGTGCTCGTTTCTGTATGTGATGTTGTACTACCTGTTATTTGGTGTCTGAATGAACCGTTCCCTTGAGTATTTCGGCTCGAGATCTTTGCTCATTGTTTGCTGAGGTGCATCCTCACTAGTCCCTGCTGCTCTTCGCAAAAACAAGATAACCTGACTGATTTAGATATTTTGTTAAAGGTTTCGGGCGTTCACATGTTTGATCGATGCAATTTTTCCAGCTTTTTTCATCGGTCGGTGTCAAATTGTGAAAAAAAATTCCAACCCAACGTGTTTGAAATTTCCTTAGTCCTGTTTCTGTCGCGCCTTGAAATTCTGTCAAGACGGTAAACATGGACAGGTACTTTTGTCATATTAGGTGGAAATTGCGCCTGATTTCCACTGAGCTTGATATTGATGTACACCCAAATGATACCAATCCCTTAGATCATTTTCCTCGTGCGAAGAACTTCCACTCTATAAAATATATCCACCATCTTCCTCTGTTACTTCAGTTAACATGTTGTCAAAGAGAGATTAGCAGCACCACTAGTGTCTTTCACATCAAGATGCTTTGATGTTCATCATCCTGGCTTTCTGGTCAACGGGAAGTGGAAGCCCTAAGGAAAGTTAGGCCGTCCAAACCGTTCCAAGTAGTATTTTGATGCTCAAGAAAATGGATGGTCCTTTCTTTGATCGCAAGAGCCCTCCTCCTCCCTTTATTATTGCTTGCTTTGCTTGGTGGCACCTGTCATCATCCACGAGACCACGGACCCATCTTTATCCTTGCGCTTGTGAAGCTGGCGTGACATGTGAGCCCTCCTCACATGCTCGCTGATGCTGTGGGGCGACGGGAGCTCCCTACTGGATCATGGAGATTGGAGATGGAAGGGATGGATGGAGATGGGGGTCAGGATGGGGACGGCTCGCTCGCTGGACAGCAATTGCTTGCGCCTTCTTCGTGGCGGCGGATCCAAGCGTTTGGGCCCGCTGCAGATATATGCTACTGTATTCAGAGAAGTCGTTTCGACTCCAGCTGAATTTCCTGACCATTTCGCCGCCCAGAGCTCTTCTCTGTTCATTGGGATGAAAGAAACTAATCCAGGGGGCAAAAGAGTGAAGAGTTGAGTCTGATCTAAGCTAAGGTGATTACGAGTAATGAGGCCACCAAATCTGGGCCCTGCCGGCTCCAAATCCTTCTTGAGATGTACCTAATCCGCTCCTAAAGAAAACGCTTAGATTTTTATTAGCAAGCTAGAATTTGCAGCAGCCATGATATAATTATTAAAACGAAACAGGTGGCTGATGTGACTTGGAATGGTCAAATTGGCTCCCTGTGATATTCGCTAGCCACCCAAGCGGCCAATTATACTACTTTTGTTAACCTAAAACAATGGCTATAGTGCTCCAACTCTATCTACATCCTACAACTTGTTTATGTGTTTTTTCTTGGTCCATTGCTGAGCTTATCAATGATGGTGATAGGTCAGGATCAAGCAGAGGAATAAACCAGCACTGCTCTTTAACTAACCAATATTCTGAAGCCCAAATTAGCCGCTTAAAACACATGCTTAGGCGCCTGATTCTTTTATACTCCTATATTGTAGTAGTAGTAGTACGACTTGTTTCTTCTTTCCAAATTGATGGACCAGGCAAACGAGAAAAAGAGCCGGTCTACTCGTAGCTTAGCTTAGATTAAAATAGACGAGGAAGCAACCCCGGCGGCCCCAATGATTTGCAACTCACAACTGGCACTAACAAACTGGCCAAACGGGTGGGTTCAAAACAAGTAGAGAATCGGTTCATCGAAAACGTGTGTGTGGGATGCGATGCCATATCGGTCCATGGAGAAGGGTCTCCTGCCTAACAAAGCGCACGAGGCACGATCAACTGAACCCAGCCATGCTTTTAACTTGCCCTGTCGATCTCGACGTGCGTCGTGCGTGATGGCACGGCGGGCCTGCCAGTCTGCCACGCTGGAAGGAACGCTGGTGAGTGGTGAGTCTGGTGACTGGCGAATTGAAAGCGAGCTTGCCCGTCGTCACTGGCCACACCGTTTTCCAGGCTAGGTGCAGCGTTCGATGGCGAGGTCACAGCATCTGGGGGCCGGGTGTACAGTGCCGACCGTGGGGACAGCGAGAGGATGATGGGGGCGTGGCAATCGCTCAATCAGAGGGTGATGGTGGAATTTGCCGTCGTGAGGGAGGGGGATGTTTGGTTCGATCGAATCCGTGCTGAATTCTGCGGATTTTGATACGAATGCGAAACCGAGAAGAGGGATTGGCGTGGCTGGGTCCGGCTGGTTGCCTAGCAGCCCAGGCAGAGGCTGTCTGAAAGCAACAGATGGATGCGATGGTAGTGTGGGAGAGTGGGGCAGCGAGTGACCGACGCGACTTGAGTTCAGCGTCCGCACCGCTGCGTCCAGCCTGGTTCGATTCGACGGCGCTGCCGGTGCCGGTGTTGGCCTCGGCGCGATCTGTTTCTGGTAAAAAGCACCTGGAGATAGATCGACGGAGATTGCCTAATCATCATCGGTTGGTTCGTTCCTGTTCAACCGGATGGGATGTGTGCGTCACGCCACGCGACATGGGCAATTGGGCATGGGCCTCCTCATCAGATTTTTGGCCGACCACAAGTCGCCAGTCCTGAATGAATAGGGGGTTGGCAAAGGTGTGACCCAACGCAAGGCGTTCCAAGATTTGGGAGACGCAGCAATTTGCCTTGGCCCTTGGGAAACTGTAGCCGCGTAGCGTGCGTGCGAGCGCCAAGATTTGGGGCGGCCGCTGATCCCGCTCTCGCCGAGGCACCCGGCGGATAGCGAGGCCGACGCGGACGCGGGGTTCACGGCTACCGACGGATCCATCGACCTGGGGTTCCTGGCGGCTGGCACGGCATATTCCGCGGCGATGCGCGAGGGATTCCCCTGGCCCTGGGGCCTGGGCGTCACGAGTTCGTCCTATCTACAACTCCTACAATACACTGGCTCCGGGTTCCCGGGGCCCGGCTCCTTGGTCGTTTGGAGCTGCACCGATTCGTGGTCGTGGCACCGAAAACTGTCTCTCGAGTCTTTTGACTCTTTTTTTTTTTTTTTAAGTCTGAAACACATATTCATTAAGCACGACAGTCAGGCAAGTCGCCTACAACAAGTTCGCTTACAAACTCGGGACTTTGGCTGGTCAACATTTCAGAATCGGATGACAACATAGAACTCCCATATCCAGCAAAAAGCATCGGCCACCTTATTACAATGTCGACTACAGTTTAAGATAATACACAATGAAAAATCAGATAACATAAGATTTTGAGCTTGTCGTACAATACATCCAACAACACTTCGATCAATTTCATTCGCTTTAAGAGTAGAGGCCAATATAGTAGCATTCATCTCTAAGATAATACGCGGTATACCCATTTGTGAAGCAAAAAGTAAACCTTTAAAACACAGCCATCACCTCAGTGTGTAAAGCTGATACCGCATAATTGACTTTCCGGCCCCTGCAGCAAGCACCTCACCATAGTTATTCCCACGACAAAGCCCCATCCTCCTGTTCTTTCTTTTTGGATTGAAAGCTCCATCAGTATTAATTTTATATATGTCCTCAGGTGGAGGCTTCCATTTAACTTCAGTAATTTGAGCTATTTTCTTCTCAGATTGAATTAGTTTCTCAAACTCCATTTGGAAGTAGTAGACAGAATTACAAATCTCCTCTGTATTCAGCATCCTTCCCCATCATTGGCCTTATTTCTTGCTGACCACCACCTCCAAAGAAAAATTATAATCTTTAACTGAATATTTTTATCTAGATTCCATATAAATTTGCAAGTTTCCCATGCAGAACCACATTTCATCAATTGAGTTCTAATGTGTTCTAAATTGAGTAGACGCCAAGCATAATTTAGCATACTTACATTTGAAGAAGAGGTGTCCACAATCCTCATCAAACCTTGAACAGACAGGACACCTTGTATCAATAATGATCCCACGTCTCACCAAATTCCTTCTAACAGGTAAACTGTTATGAGCAAAGCGCCACATAAAAATTTTGACTTTGTTTGGCACCTTGAGTTGCCATATTTTGTACCAGTCAAAAACATTACCATCCATAACAGTACCTGAAGTGGAAGCATCCCAACCAGCTAGTGTATCTCTTCTTGCCACTGCAATCTTATAAGCAGATTTGACAGTAAATAAACCCTTTGCATCAAAATGCCATGCAGGCCAATCCTCCAAGCTTGTACAGATTGGTATTCTTAATATCTCATTAGCATCTTCCGGCCAAAAGGTATCGCGTACAAGTTGTTCATCCCATTCACCAGTAACAGGGTTAATAAGTTCATTAACTTTCGCCAAAAGGTTAGCTCCCCTAGGTGTAATTGGCTTCCTTGTCAACCCTCTAGGTAGCCATGGGTCCTCCCAAATTCTCACAGTTTGTCCATTATCAATTCTCCATATGAGCCC
The DNA here is from genome assembly GCA_015847255.1 of Hyparrhenia diplandra. Taxonomy (NCBI): domain Eukaryota; kingdom Viridiplantae; phylum Streptophyta; class Magnoliopsida; order Poales; family Poaceae; genus Hyparrhenia; species Hyparrhenia diplandra. The sequence continues at coordinate 73,007 of JADLZK010008574.1, forward strand.
TTCCTTCAAAAGATCAACTCCTTTCAAAATACTCCTCCATTATATGAAATACCGGATCGACATGGGCAGTGTAGTATATCCGAATTTGGAAAATATTTTGCCTTCAAAACCTGCCCACAAAGAGAATCAGGAAAAGTAATTAATCTCCATGCTTGCCGACACAACATGGCCATATTAAATAAATGCAGGTCTCGAAAACCAAGGCCACCTTTCTTTTTTGATCTGGTAAGTTTTTCCCAACTTATCCAATGTATTTTATTTGTTTTGTCTTGCTGACTCCACCAGTATCTCCCAATCATCACACTCAACTCATCGCACAAGCCTTTAGTAAGGTCAAAGCATGACATAGCATATGTTGGGATGGACTGTGCCACAGCCTTAATAAGAATTTCTTTGCCTGCTTTTGATAATAATTTCTCCTGCCAGCCTTGAATCCTCATCCAGATCTTTTTCTTGATATACTCAAAGGCACTTTTCCTAGATCTTCCAACAGAAATCGGCAAACCAAGATAACGTTCACTTCTTGCAACCTCCATGATTGACAGTGTATTTCTAATCTGGTCTTTAGCTTGGTCATCTGTATTTGGGCTGAACATAATTGTTGATTTGTCTTTATTAATTACTTGGCCAGAAGCTATTTCATAAACTCCCAAGATTCGGCCTAATTCTTGTGCATCACTGATCCTTGCTTTCATCAAAATCAATGAGTCATCTGCAAAGAAAAGATGATTTACACTTGGTGCCCCCGACAAATACTAATGCCCTCAATCTTTCTCTACATTTGCTCGGCTTTTTGCAATAATGCTGAAAATCCTTACGCACACAAAATAAATAGATAAGGCTTAAAGGGGATCACCTTGCCTTAAACCCCGTTGAGGTATAATTCGTTGAGTATAGGAATTATTGACTCTGATTTTGTATGAGACCGAGGAAACACATTTCATGATAAGTTCCACCCATCTTTGATGAAAACCCATCTTTCTCATCATATTTTCTAAGAAGGCCCACTCCACTCTATCATAAGCTTTACTCATATCAAGTTTAATAGCTACCAACCCTTGTTTCCCCTTCTTCCTAGAATTCAGATGATGAATTAATTCATAAGCCAATAAAACATTATCACGTAATTAACCTTCCCGGAACAAAGGCACTTTGAGAAGGGGGAAATAATATCCAGCAGAATATTTTTAAGCCTATTGGCAAGCACTTTGGAAATAATCTTATATAAAACATTGCACAAGCTAATAGGTAAAAAATCTTTTTAATAATTTTGGTGAGTTGATTTTAGGAATTAAAACAATAATAGTATCATTCCACCCTTACGGCATTGGCCCACCATTAAGAACATCAAGAACTTCTTTTTAACACGGTCACCAACAAGAGCCCAAAATTTCTTATAAAAGATAGCAGGCATACCATCTGCACCCGGGGCTTTTAAGTCACCAATCTTCTCAAGAGCATTCCAGATTTCCTCTGCAGAAAAAGGTGCAAGCAAGGCATCATTCATCTCTCGGTGTGATTCTTGATTGTACACAATTTAGCACCTCATTAAAGGAAGAACACGCACGGGACATAAATAAACTTTGATATTGATTAGCAATAAAACTTTTTTCAGCTGTTCTCCAGCCACAATATTCCCATCATCATCCAATAATTTGGTAATCTGATTTTTCCTTCTTCGCTTTTGAAGCAAAGGCGTGGAAGTAACTAGTATTCGGTCACCTTTCAACAACCAATTGTTATGAGCTCGCTGCTTCCAAAAATATATTTTGTTGATCTTGCAATCGCTCAAGCTTATAACGCAATATGTGTTGCCGGTTTACTGATTCTTGAGAAATCTCCCGACGCCTACACAAGTCCAACTCCCTTTTAATCTTTTTTAATTCTCTTTCCTAACTCACCCAATACATTTTGTCCCATTCCATCAAATCCTTGAGGACTTTATTACGTATCTCCATCATGCAACTACATCCTTCATCCATTGCACCTCTCCATGCCTCCAACACTTTGGTTTCACAACCCTCTTCTTCCAACCACCATGCTTCGAATTTTGGTACCGCTTTCACTTGCTCCCTACAGTCCCTGTATTCCTTTCCTCCCACATCAATTATTATTGGTCTGTGGTCTGAATGTCTAGGATCTCCATTAATAACCTTAACCAAAGGAAAGATATGTCTCCAGGCGCTATTAGCAACTTCTCGATCTAGCCTTTCTTTTATAAAACTACTTGCCAAGAAATGGTTGTTACGCCAAGTAAAGGGGTCACCCACAAACCCAAGATCATGAAGATCACAGTCCTCCAATACCATCCGAAACTTGTGCATATTTGACTCTGCTCTTGGTGGACCACCTTCCTTCTCACATCCAAATAGTATTTCATTAAAATCTCCACTACACAGCCAAGGTAGATCAAATTTAGCTTTCAAATTACGTAAAAAAAAGCCCAAGTATTTTCCTTCTTCTCACTTCTTGATTCACCATAGATACCAGTAAATCTCCATATTAACCCATCCTCTTCCTTAACGATACTATCAATGTGATATTCTGACAAGCTTTTGACTCCAACATCTATCCCTCTTCTCCAAAATAGTGCTAAGCCACCACTTGATTTGTTACTATCCACCGTCACCAAATTAGGCATTTCCAGCTTCCATCTCAACCAATCCATCCATTTCCCATCATGTTTAGTTTTCGACAAGAAAAGGATATCAGGGGCCTCCTGCTTACGGATATCCGAAGCCCTCAATTACCGGGCCATTCCCCAATCCCCGGCAATTCCAAGTTATTATCCTCATTTTTGCACGCTGGACTCTTTGAAGCAGCCCAGCGTTTTTTTAACCTTCTTCAAACTTTCAAAAGAACCACCATCACCCTTTATCTCATGAGAAGACAGACTCTCTGAATTCACTAGCACTAGGGCCATCGAATTTGTCATCATTGTTCCCTTCTGACATGTTCATCAATAAACTTAACTCAGACTTGCGTTTTTTGGTGTTGGAAGTAATTAACTTATCATCTGTAGAAGCGTCATCCAAGATTATATCAACATGAGATCCACCAGCAACCTCCAGCACCTGATTTACACTTGGCAAAAGACACTTTCGCAGCATTATCCTCCCCTCCTGACATGTTATAATTTTTGCCAGTGTCATGACTCTTCTTTGTGACAGCTTTATCAAAATCTAAACTTCCATAAGGAACTGAATAATTGCTACTTCCAGTAGAATTCCTTTGAACATAGTATTCACCCTGACTTTTAAACCTTTTGCCCTCAGGGGCACGTAGTTTTTTACTGTATGGCAAAAGTCCATTTTCATCTCGACTAGCTGGTGTGGGACAGTCAATTTCTGAGTGACCAATTATGCCACAAGAAAAACAGAAGAAAGGAACCCTCTCATACACCACATCGTACCATTCCCTTCTTTGTCTTCGAGATGAAAAAACAGAAATTCCTCGCGGCAAGGGCTCTTTCAAGGAAATTATTATCCTAGCTCTTAGATCTTTTCCCACTGCCTTTTTTGGCTATCCACATCTATTTTCAACACCTTCTTTCCAATTCTGCTTGCCAACTCAAAGCCCCATTTTTCATCTCGCAACCCAAGGGGAAGATTGAGGATCCTAACCCAAATAGCAAATTCATCAAAAGTTACATCACCTGGACGTAAATCATTATTGAACTCCTGTAAAATCACAACTAGTCTTTTGACTCTTGATAGCCTACAAGGCCTCAGCGGCAGCGCTGCCTCCGATCCGTTCATACGACTTCGTCCTATTCGTGTACCATCTCTTGGCGACCAAAAATTTCCACGTAAATTCTGTGAAAGGTCACTGACGCCATATGGCCCATATTGCATTGATACAATCCTATTCTCAAAATCCAGTTGGACCAAGAATTTTGCCCAGTGGCTCCGCACCGCAGTATGTACGGGCAGAGAACAATTGGGTGATCCATATCGTCCTCTGCAAGTGGCTGGCGGCGGCTCCTGTAGTGTAGCCGCTACTACATGGTAGTAAAACTCGTTTTCAGTGACGCAGCGCAGGGAAAGGGACAAGGCATCGCCGTGCAAAGTTGACAGTTTCCACGACATGTGCTCATAACTGATGGCTCATGTGCCACAAGGAAACCAACAAGAAACACGGGTGCAAATGGAGCCTGCGCCGAACCTTCGTGCCTTGTTGTTTTCCCGAATTGCTGACGACCCCGCGGCCCGCCTCACGGTGTTGCTGGGCTCTTTGGCCCAAGTGTGTAGCATTCGGCCTGCACACTACTTGCTCTCTATCTACCTTTGTGGTCGCTTCCATTCGTTGTTTGGAGGAAATGTTCTCTCTCTCCTGCTTTCTGTTCCTCAGGATTCGGAGGTGTTTTCGATATCTTTGCGAGGCCGGTTTGTAGGGATTTACGTCTGGCAAAAATGGATGTGCAGAGATTACAAAGGACAACATCGGGCTGCAGGAATTGTATACATAAGCCACCCTTGTTTACAGGACCAAGATGAGGACTAGTAGACTACCGTGGGGGTTTCATTCTGCAAATAGGGAGAGTATAATCTTTTCAAGTTACGAAGCTGCTCCGAACAAAGAAAAGCTTCCGTTTTTTTCTTCACAAGTTCAGAAAGTAGCTATTCTGCCTTGGCCTTTTCGCTTGGAGATCCTTGCATTTCGTTCGAGCCACATATCCCACGTGAATTTGTGTCCCAAAAAAAAACACGTGAATAGACTGAATAAGGAGTTCCCAGGAATCATATCACGGAGGTTGGAATGGATGGATCCACGAAGAAGAGTGAAGAACATAGTAGTCATGTAGAATTCAAATAACCAGACCATTTGAACTGTTGTTCAGGGTTTGACAAATTCAACAAGCTCTGATGGCCTCAGTCATCGCCAGTAAATAGCCCCCCAGGGCCCCACCCCACACACACACTAAACCTGGACTGCAATGTGCAAACAGCAGAACTCGTCAGATAAGCACCCATTGAGCGTGCATATAAATCTAGCAGAACTGCCGTTCTGCGGAGTCCTAGTGGTTGATAACAACACAAGGATACCAATTCACAAGGAGAGGGAAAACCAAGAGGGCTGCACATGCCATTTTCCAGCATTCAACGCATTATCAGGCACATCGTATACTTGATGACTGAATCATGCAAGTAAAGCTCCACATATTTGATCAAGGACATAAACCTTAATTGGGAGTACAAATGTTATTCCAATAACCAATCAAATGTTCAGATATCACACATCAACAGATCAGTCACCAAAAAAAAAAAAAAAAAAAAAAGCCACATTAGTTGATGTTAAATCAGGAACCTAGCTCAGCTGGCAAAGGACATAAATATCCAACTTTATAACTCCACTGCATCAATTATTCAATTGAATCCTCACTTCAGGAATTTGCTGCACTCTCTCAGCGCCTTCTTCCAGGCACCATCTCTCTAGTGCATTGCAACCACTAACAACCAAACGTGAGATGTTTCTTGGCAATATGTCCACTGCACTTATTCTCAGATTTGGAGCGCCATCGGTTTCCAGACAATGAAGTGATTCTAGGTTGCACAGGCCTCTGGGAAGAACTGCAAGATCAGCACATTGACGTATCCTTAAATTCCTGAGAGACTGCATCATCTGCACGGAAAATTGAGTGAGCCTGGGGCAAGAAATTATCTCCAGGGATTCCAGAGACGAGAGATTCTCGAAGCAAGAAGGAAATTGTCTTCCAGGATAATTTTCGATGCGCAGATGCTTAAGGCTGCTATGTGGACAGAGTGCTTCAATGACCGTCTCACTGTTCTCTATGCCCTGCTGATGTTCATCCTTGCAGGTGTCCTCACTCCACTTCAGCATCAGTTCGCGCAAGTACTCCTTCCCGCGCAAATTGGCCTCCATGACACCATCACTTGTGGCAGCTTCCAAATTAAGAAGACAAAGCTCTCCACGGATCTTCAAATTCTTCAACTCATTAATGTTGCACTTGCCACCATCCCTGGAGACCACCATAAATCTGGAAAGAGTTTGAAGTGATTGTAGCCGGTCAATGCCACTTGGCATTGATCTAAATGCAGTAGCTCTGTCCCAATCAATATGTAAACTAAGGTGCCTCAAGTGAACTAAACGGCTCATGCCTGCAGGCAAATCCATGAGCCAATAGCAGTCCCTGAGGTCAAGTGTCTGCAAATTGAATAAGTTGCAGACTGTTTTTGGAATAGTCTTTATTAGAGTATTCGAAGACTGAGGTATCTGAGGTGTATACAGGACCCAACAGAATCTGGCAGAAGCTCTAGCTCAGTGTAACTCAGGTCTAGCACACGGAGACAAGTTAACTGTGAGAAAAGTGCCGATGGGACCTGATTCAAGGGTAGTTTCATTGTGGGGCATAATTTCAAGAGCCTCAAATTTTCATAGTGATAAATCTTGTCAAATGTAAGAGGCTCATCTTTTTGGGCACAATATAGTTGTATAACGAATCCACTCTGGATGGTCAGCTACTGGTGAACTGTCAGGGCTGAGAGTCAGAGATTCATGTTTAGAAACAAGTTGTGCTAGCTCAAGCATCAAACTTGGTACTCTAAACTTTTGATTAGGGAAGTTGTGGGAAGTTTCAAAGAATGACCTCCATAGGAGCTCATCAAAGCATCTTCCTGCTTCCATCTCAACCCTTTTCCTTCCATTACTCTTAACAAGACCGTCAGCTATCCAGAGTCTGACCAGCTCATCTTTCTCAAACTCAACACCAGGAGGAAGTATTGAACAGAAGGCAAAACATTGCTTGAGATGATATGACAAGTGCTGATAACTTATCTGCAAGCTTGCTAATATATTGTTTGTGTTTTTGTCATCTTCAAGAATCTGCATTTCACTTAGTATGTTTTCCCACTGTTCTTTGTCTCCATGAGTGTCAGACAATAGCACCCCAAGAGATTTAGCAGCTAATGGGGAGCCTTGGCAGTTGGCGGCAATCCTCTGCCCGATGTATTCCAGACCATGCTGATCTCTGCTGCCCCACCCCAAGAATGCATAGTGTTTGAGGATTTGCCAGCATTCTTCATCTTCCAAGCGCTCTAAATGGATGCTTAGAATGGTGGAACTCATCCTAGACACCCTTTCGTGTTGAGTAGTGATCAGAACCTTGCTTCCATCCGCTCCACCAGTCAATGAGGGCCTCAGAAATTCCCAGAACTGAAAGCCCTCGGCCCATAGGTTATCAATCACCAGCAAGAATTGCTTTTTGTGTAGGTGGTCGTGCAGCCGTTGCTGCAATATGTCCAAGCTGAGAAGCTCACATTTTTGACTAGTCACAGCTTCAATGATCATTTTGGTGGCCTTCCTAACATCACATCTATCTGGTAACCAGACCCAGAACTTATCAGTGAAGAAGTTTTGTACCTCAGAATCTTTGAAAACTGACTGTGCCAGTGTTGTCTTCCCAATCCCAGCCGTTCCCCAGATGGAAATCACCTCCAAATCTGCGCTGTCAGAAACAAGAGCACGGACAATCTGCTCCTTCTCTTGGTTGCGGCCAATGGGCCTCTCGTCGCGATGCGCGGCAGATTCAAGGAACCGTGAGCGCTGCATAGGCTGAGCCGCCGTCCTCGTCCCATCCCCGGCCTGTAGCCTGTACCTTTTCCTGGCCCTATTGATCTCGTCGAGGCGTTCGTTGATCTTGGCAATCTTCTCATCCAGCTCCCACCGCTGCCGCGGGCCGAGCTCGACGCTGGGCCAGAGCCGCTTCCGCTTCCGCGACTGCTCGGCGGCCGCTAGCCTGGACACGGCCGTGACGGTGCCCAGACGGTCGAGCAGGGCGTCGACGTCGAAGGCGGCGGCCCTGAGCTCCCGGAGCCAGAGCCTGACGGAGTCGTGGTCGACGAAGCGGCGCTGCTCGGCGTCCTCGAGCACGGCGCGGATGCGCTCCTTGGTGCGCCGCAGCTTGTCGGCCTCCTCCTCAACGTTCCACAGGCGGGCGCCACGGGAGCAGAGAGCGTCGATCACCGCGCCGCCGATCTTATCCGGGAGACCGAGCGCCGCGAAGATGCTCTTCAGCGGTCGGTCTCCCAGCATGTTGCTCAGCCGATCCATGGACGACGAGGTGCCGTGAGCCAAGAAGGGGGGAGTTGACTTGGTCTGGGAACGGGGCGAAACGGAGGCAGAGATCCTGAGCTGTGAAGAGAGCCGGCGAGTGGAAAGCTCAGCTTCTTGTAGAGTGGCCGCGAGTTCTTTGCTCGGGATTGGATGGAAAGTTCAGTGGTCGCTTCCAGGAAAGCTCCTGGCAATGGCGACGATGAGGAGGAGTTGGGGAAAGCAGAGCAGTAGAAGCCGCTGCTCTCGGGCAAATGAACGAATGCCTTGCGGGCTCATGAGTGGGGGTGAAGTCGGGCGAGAACCATACCAGAACTGACACGGTCGGTCAACGGCGACTTGGCAGCACTGCAGCACCAGCACGTATGGCAGTGTGGTGTGGGTGTGGCACACCCGCATCCAAAACCGTGTCCGAAATCGCATCGTGAGATGAGAACGTCATACGAAATGAGAAAATGTAGGTAGAGACGCGATAGTTTCCGAGTCTGTTGCAGCATCCCAACCGTCGATTCCGAAACACATACCTGGTTCCGAAATGGCTATAGTTTTCGAGTCGAACCAGGGAACCATGATGTGCATAAAAACAGTGCCGATCGATCTCGTCCGCTTCCTCGATCCATCAACATCTGCCCACTCGATCCGTTGAAGCAAGATGGATCGTCGTCTTCCCGGCGGCGTCCCAGCAGTTCGTCTCGCCAGCCGGTTGCAGCTCGCCACCTTCTTCTCCACAGACTCGACGAAACCGTCATCGAACCGCAACGGTCGACAACAAGCAGGTCCACAACGACGGCATCCCCCGCACTGGCGGTGGACGTGCGGATCGTCATCCGACGACACTTCCCCGTCGTCGTCGTCGGCGGCACCCGCATGGCCGAGAAAGTGGCCGAGGACATCGCCCTCCGGAGGCGGCCGTCGCGCAAGCTGCGCGGGGTCGAGAGCGTGGAGAGAGCGCTGGCGGAGGAGGTGCTCCCGCTGGTGGCGCACCCGTTCGACCGCGGCGCCGTGGCCGCGTCCCGGAAGCAGATTTGCGCGCACGTGGCCGCGGCCTGCGCCGACCCGCGCATCGCCCAAGGCGGCGCCCGTGTCCTTGTCCTGATCGATACCTTCGCGTGCCCCGTGGTGTTCCGCCGCATTCCGCTGCCGATGAAGACTGTCGTTGTTGCCCGTGCGCCGAAGAACTTGGTCGTCTCGGGTGTCAAACCTTGCATGGAAGAACTAGCTGTACCGGGAAAGAAGTCCGTCGGCGTCATCGGAGACCGGCGGCCAAAGCCGGTGGTGGTGGAGGAGAGGTACAAAGGTTGGATACCGTGGTAGTAGGATGGATAGCTTCTACTGTACCTCTCGAAATTGGATTTGCATTTGCTAGACGATTTACTGACTCGTCTGTCGTGACATGCGCGTGACGGCCTTCTGGCTTCTGCAGCCTTGAGTGGTAAAAAAAAAACTGGATTCCAGACTAGATTTTACTGCATAAGTATGCTCTGGTGAGCATCACTTCTCACACCCAACGTGTAAATAAAAAAAATACAAGTAGCAGTACTGAACGTTGATGTGAGGTTAAGCAGACAACCAGAAACATTACAAAACATTAGTACTTGCAGGAAACAAAATTTTTTTTTTTAATGAGTAAGCAGCGGTGCATCAGCATCAACATACACCGCTCCCAAAATTTATAGAGCAACCACCGCACCGCATATTGCAGTATGCAGAGTGAAGCCTAATCAAGGAAATTTTTCCTTTTTTGAGTTACATTTATTATTGTGAATTAGTAAGAAGTTTTTGAATTATAAGCAATGCTCGTAAGGGCAAGGTTGATGGATAGTGAATGGTCTGAAGTAATTTCGACTTGCAAATTCAAATTGTATTTATGGAAATTCAGTTTCGTGAACTGCTGGCATCTCGTTTTCAATTTCCTTTTGTGTCCTGTTTCATACGATACCTGGGAATCCCCGTAACGCCATCATGTACGCACGCCCCCACGGTCGGCGCGGTCTATCACTCTATCCCAAACCAGAAACCGCAAGAGCAGCGTACGCACCGCTTGCGTGGATTTGGAGATCCCCGCCCGCCCGTGCCTTTCCGCCGCCTCCCACTCCCACCACTCTCTCCGCACCCGCCCCAGCACGGACCTAACTCAACCGTTGCCACCAGCTCCAGATCCGACCGCCTCGATCGGGACTCGAGGATGAGCGGGATCCTCTAACGTAGTAGTGCGATCTATGTTTGAGGGAGGTAGTTTCCATCGGTCCATTCATCAACTGACCAACGACAAGTCGGTAAGGCCATAAAAACAACTGAATACCAGCCCGTCCAGCTTTTTCTATTCGGCCCAATCAAGCCCAGTTCGCTCAGCTCAGCAGCTACCTTAAAAAGGGCGCGATCGACACTTCAAAAATCAAGGGCGCCGTCCGACGGAAAAAGAGCGGGAGGACGGAAAAGGGGCGAGGCTGAATACGAGTCGATCGCTGAGGAACGAATCGATTGTTGAGAACAGCTTGCTGCAGGAACGATCTTCTCTACTCACGTAAGTCTGTGCGATCCTCCAGTGTATTAGCCATGAATGGCTACGTGACTCATCATAATTTCATTTTCTTTGAACTTGAAGGTCTCCTTTCCCATGGATGAATCATTTAGTTGAGATCCTATTGCGATGGATGCAGATCAAAGCAAATCTAACACTCCTGTCATGGGGAACATAGGTGTGTACCCCTGTTCCGCTAGGCGCCGCCTAGGCGGGATTCCCCCTTGAGTAGGCGCTAGGCGAAGGGCCACCGTGGAGCCTAGGGGGTAGTCGGGGTCCTAGGGCGGCGATGGCTCTCAGAAAGCGGCGCCCGGTGGAGGCGGAGATTGCAGGCGGCGGCGCCCGGTGGGGTGTAGGATCTTGCGGCGGATGGGCAGGCCGAGGTGGGAGAGATGCGAGAGAGAGAGGAACCTCGGGGCGGCGGCGGCATGTTGCGGGAGGAGAGCGGTGGCGGCGGCCAAGGAGGAGCGGGCATGGCGGCTGTTGCGGAAGGAGCGGGCATCGGGTGGAGTTGCGTCTCCTCTGTTCGGGTGGAGACGGAATCACGGGATGGAGAGGAGGGGGAGGAGATGGATGGATAAGGTTGGAGGGGGATGTGGGCTGGGCCTTTGGTGGAGAGGAGTCTGAGTGGGGTTTAAATGGGCCTTTTGCCCTTTCTCTCTTTTGATGACCACTCATCTCTTTTTTTTTTTCTTTTTCTTTTAAGTATTTATACATATATTATTCATCTCCTACAAAACGCCTAGCGACGCCTAGCAACGCCTAGGCTCGATTACCCCGGCTAGTAAGGGTCGGCGCCTAGAATCCGCCTAGCGCCTAGCGAAAACGGGGGTGTGTAATAAAACCTTTTTTTTGAAAACTTTCAGTCAACTAAAACTATTTGCTTCTTCTCCTTTGTCTATACAGAGAGGGCTTGATCCTCGGTCTGGTGCCTCAACTTGACATGGAATTTAAAAATTCGATGAAGCTTGGGCATTTTGGCTTAGCTACAGTGGACAAAGAGGCTTTGAGGTTAGGAAAAGGTACACAAATAAAAGACCATGTGATGGAAAGATTACATCATGTAGATTTGTTTGTGCAAATGAGGGTCATCGGTTGCCAGACAAAAGAGATCATTTAACAAAGTGCCCTCATTTGAAACTAGAACCGATTGTCAAGTTCACATGAATCTTAAAATGAACCAGGGAAAATGGAAATTTGAAAGTGAGTGAAGTGGTTTTGGAACACAATCACGCACTACACCTGCCAGCAACCTTGCACCTAATGGCGTCACAAAGGAAAATTTCAGATTTACAAGCTTTTGAAATTGAAACGGCCGAGATGATGCGGGAATTGGACCAAAAGTCGCACATGAGTTGGCTAGTCGTGAAGTCGGTGGTCCACTAAATCTAAGTTACACCCTTCGTGATCATAAGAATTATTTTGGACCAAGCGCCAACGAGAGATGGCATACGGCCAAGCAAGTAGCATGCTCAAGTATTTTCATGACAAAGTTGCGAGAATCCATCATTCCAATATGCACTACAAATGGATTGTGAAGAACAGATAACAAACATATTCTGGGCTGATGCTAAAATGATCATGGACTATGCACATTTTGGTGATGTCGTTAGTTTTGACACTACTTTTGGAACAAATAAGGAGAGTAGACCTTTTGGTGTATTCGTCGGATTCAATCACTTTAGAGAAACTGTTATTTTTGGGGCTGCTCTTATGTACGATGAAACCTTTGAATCTTTCAAGTGGTTGTTTGAGACCTTTCTAAAATCTCATAATGGACAGCAACCTAAAACATTCTATACAGACCAGGATGCTGCAATGGGGAAGGCAGTTTCTCAAGTGTTTACAGAAGCATGGTATGGATTGTGCACCTTTCACATCATGCAAAATGCAGTCAAACATCTTCGTGAAGATAAGAATGAAGATGAGAATGAAGAGAATAGAATGAAGAAGAAAAAAAAGAGAAGAAAAGAAAGAAGAAAAAAAGGAGGAGAACGAGGAACCAAGTATTCTATCAGATTTTAGTGCATGCATGTTTGAGTATGAAGACATTGCAGAATTTGAACAAAAATTAATCTCATGAGGCAAAAGGTGAGCAAGCAAACTTGGTTGGACAGTATTTTACGAGGTGAAAGAGAAATGGGCTGAATGTTATATGAAAGATGTCTTCACATTAGGAATGAGAAGTACACAATTGAGTGAGAGTTTGAACAATGACTTGAAAATCCATTTCAAATCAGATTTTGATATCATTCGGTTCTTTAAACATTTTGAAAGGGTGGTGCAAGGAAAAAGAAATAATGAACTAAATTCAGAATTTGATTCAAGGAAAAAAGTGGCTAAAATAAGAATGAAGAGGCCACCACCTATGTTGGTGCAGGCTAGCAAGCTGTACACACCTATTATATTTGAAGCTTTTCAAGGTGAATATGAAAGATCATTGGCAGCTTGCACCAAATCACTGAATGCTACTAATGAATATCTAGTAGGAGATTATACATATCAGGAGGAATATAAAGTTGTCAGTGATCCTTTGAAGGAAACCGTTGTATGCAGCTGCAAGCAGTTTGAAAGAATTGGGATATTATGTAGCCATGCTCTTAAGGTTCTTGATTTGATGAATATCAAGTCACTACCACCACAATACGTGTTAAAGCGTGGGACACGGGAAGCACGAACCATAACTGTACAAGACAGCCAAGGGAGAAACATAATTGAAAATCCTAAGATGGATGCTATGCTTCGGTTAAGAAATATGTCCCACAAATTTCTCAATTTGGCACATCAAGCAGCTTACTTTCCTGAGTGCACAATGTTAGTGGACAGCACACTTGACATCCTTGGTAAGCAAATTGCAGAAAAGATCAATACAAGTACAAGCACAAGCACTTTTCAGGCATCATGTCCAGTTTTCACAAATGCTAGTCCACCTAATGACTTGTTGATTAATGCTAGCCTAAAGAAAAAGGATGTGCAAACAAAAAGTTCAAAACGAAAAAGAACCTGGCTCGATAAGCAGCACAAGGCTAGAAAAAAGAGAGTAAGCAAAGCTACAACTCAGTTTGGTGAAGAGAGTAATAATGATGTTGTACATGGACAACAGATAGCTAGTGGTGGAGCACAAGCACAGGACGGATTATCTCCTTTGTTTCCTGAACCCTTTAATTCAAGTGGTGCCCAAGCACAAGTGCAAGGTGCATTCTTTCCATTTTTCTCTAAAGCTTCAAGTTCAGGTGGTACACAAGCACAAGCACAAGTTACCTTCACTCAAATGTTGATGGTAATATGCTGATATGGATATTTTATAGATGTTGAGATAATATTTCATTTTTAAAAGAACGAACTTCTTCATTTAACTTACAGGGACCAATGACCAATGACCTTCTATCTAGATTCTGGTGATGCTGTTATGGAGAGCTATTAGTATTTTCAAGTATCAAAACTGTGTGCAACATAGCCGATGCTCCCAGGTGGATATAGTTGTTCATGTTTATTGTTGCCACAAATCAATGGTGCTAGATGCTATGCTCCCAGGTGGACAAAATCAGTTTTCTTTTCCCAATTTGCAATTATCTTGGAAGACAAAACTCTAGTTCTGTATACAAGACAGTGAGCAATTGGTAATGCTATCAGAGTTCATTGCCTATGTAGGTAATATATTGGCTAATTCCATGTTTGGTAAGAATAGTCTGCTAGTCTTTGGAGTTGGAGTTCGAACATGCTGTTACACTAGAACAACACTAACCAAAAAAAAATCATTTAGAAAATAGTCAAATACAAGCACACAGTATGCACAACTCACTTTGATCTGAAGAGCTGTTATTAACTGGTACATGCTCTTTGAATATATATCTCATCTAGTGCATCCAATGTGCCGTGAAAACAAATGTGCATTGATAAATATTTTTCTTAAACAACATTTGCTGATAGTGTTTTTGTGACAAACCTGAAATATATGGAAAACAACACTTCGACTATCAGAACAGGGAAGCCATCGAAAACATGGTTGTCACCTCGTGCATAGTCAGGTCAGTAACTGTTGTGGCTTCTTTATCTAAAAACTGTTGTGGCTTCCAAATTGGATTTCCCTTCACGTGTAAATCCCTGAATGAAAACGCTGAACTTTCAGAAATGCTGCATCGTGAGAATGCAGACATATAAGCTTCAGTTCATCGCTTGCATCACCATCAATTTGACCGAGGTACTAACCTTTTTTTATCGACGACCGAAGTACCAACAATGGCACCATCTCAGGCTCCGCCGCTCCCTCCCTATCCAATTCACCGACAAGAAACACAGGCCTTCCCGATCAACCATTCAAAAAGCGTAAAAATTTTCAAGAGAAAGCAACTCACCAGGTTCAGGACATCTTGCAAACTGCAATTGTGCGAATGAGTTAAAATGTTTAATGAGTGCACGATAATTTGTCTGACAGCACAAATTACCAGTAGCACACATGTATGGACCCAATTTACATTCTTATAAAGATCGCCTTTGCCAGTTCAGCGTACATAGCGAATTCACAACAGTTATACTATCAAATTGGCAAGAATTATCCAATCGTTACAAAGAAGGCTGAGTCACAACCTCAATTGACAATAGCTACAAAGCGACATATTCAACACTACTACGTGTTACTGCTAGTCTGAACTTTGGAGTTCGGCTTCTCGAGGGACAGCTGAGATGCACGCGGGAGAAGGTGCAGGCACGAGCTACGGATAGGACGACGGAGGCGGGCGGTGGAGGAGAGGGAACACTTTCCCAGGACCTGCTTTTCCTGATCCAGTGCCGAGGGAGGCCGGCCGCGAGCAGCAACAGTCGGCAGCCGACGGCCATCTTCATGGCCACTGCAATGGCGACGAATGAATGAGGGGATGGAGAACTTGCCCAGGGACGTGCTGGCCTGCTCCAAATCTGAGGGAGTCCAGGAGCAGGGAGCAGCAGCAGCGCGGCGGCGGCGGTGGCGGCGGCGATTTCCTGGAGCACTCTGTATCGTTCCCCCCCTGTGTGTTCTAAGTATGGGCCGGGTTGAGTATATGGGCCAGAGTCAAGAATTGGAGGACTTCCATGCTTATTTCTGTTTGCGTCGTCGGATGCCCAACGAACGTCATCCGAAGCAGGTACCTCCCTCTGCTGTAGTTCCTCAGAATGTTAAGAGGATCTCGATCCGGACTGGAGCGTCACCACAGCGATCAACAACCGGCCGCCGCGGGTGACCAACGCACCCTCCTCCAGATCCCCACATCCCCCTCCCAGCCAGCCATGGCCTCCTCCGGCCACTGCTAGCGCGCGCCATGGCCGCCGCCGCCGCCTCCTGCCGGAGCCCGCTCGTCTGGCTCTTCGCGCTCGCCGCCGCGCTCTTCTTCTTCTCCTGGTACCTCCTCCTCGACTCCGCCGCGGGCCCAGCCGCCGCGCGCCGCCCCGACCAGTGGCTCCGCCCCGGCCCCGGTAGGAAATGCGACCCCGCGGAGGCGCTGCTGCGAGTGTTCATGTACGACCTGCCCCCGAGTTCCACTTCGGCCTGCTCGACTGGAAGCCCCCGGCTTCAGCGGCGGCGTGTGGCCCGACGTCAGGGACGGCGTGCCGGACTACCGGGAGGCCTCAACCTGCAGCACAGCATCGAGTACTGGCTCACCCTCGACCTCCTGGCCTCCGAGCAGGGCGCGCCCACGCCCTGCGCCGCGGCCAGGGTGCGCCGCGCCGCGGACGCCGACGTCGTCTTCGTGCCCTTCTTCGCCTCGCTCAGCTTTAACCGCCACTCCCGGGTCGTGCCGCCCGCGAGGGACAGCGAGGACCGCGCGCTGCAGCGGAGGCTCCTCGAGTTCCTCGCAGCGCGGCCCGAGTGGCGGAGGACCGGTGGGCGGGACCACGTCGTGCTCGCGCACCACCCCAACGGGATGCTCGACGCGCGCTACAGGTTCTGGCCCTGCGTCTTCGTGCTCTGCGACTTCGGGAGGTACCCGCCCAGCGTCGCCAATCTCGACAAGGACGTCATCGCGCCCTACCGGCACCTCGTCGACAACTTCGCTAATGACACCGCCGGATATGGTGACCGGCCGACGCTGCTCTACTTCCAAGGCGCCATCTACAGGAAGGACGTGAGTACCTTGCTAATTACTCATCTCGTCTAATTCGAATCCTTGTTGGATTAGTCACATCTAATAATTTATAATAGTAATGTCAGCATGCCTCTTTTGCTTAAAAAACTTCTTTCCCTATGTGTTCTTCCCTAAAAAGAATTGACAATGTTTGGCATGCCCATGTGGCCCGCGCACTCCTTTTCATCCGTAGCCTAGTACTCCAAAGGCTAACATGGCACTTTCCCTCCTTGAGCTACTTACCTGAATTTGAACTAGTTCTGGCCACTAAAGATGCATCGATGTATGCTTCTTTATCAATTGGAGCGTTTTGCCCTGTCTATCAGTAATTGGTCCAGCTCATACATAGGCAATCACTTCTCCCAGTCCTATATGGCCGCGATCAGCATACTTCGCTGTCCTTTTGCAACAAGTTCAGAATACTTTAGTAGTTATACAATCTGACAAGTGATCTATGTATCTGTAAACAAGGTCAGTATACTTTAGTAGTTATACAATCTGACAAGTTCAGTAGTAGTTATACAATCTGACAAGTGATCTATGTATCTGTAAACAAGTTCAGTATAATTTAGTAGTTATCCAATTGACAGTCAAACATGGATTAGCTATCAGGACGTGGGTTATATTGATTGGTCAGTCTAAGAGATTAGGCTCTGTGAGTAGATGGGCTATGGAAAATGTATGCAGTTCACATATATATTTGCTATTCTACTCACATTTTCACCGCGCAATGTTGTAGGGTGGTTCCATCCGGCAGGAACTGTATTACCTTCTGAAAGACGAGAAAGACGTGCATTTCTCATTTGGAAGTGTAGCCGGTAACGGGATCGAGCAATCAACACAAGGGATGAGGTCATCCAAGTTCTGCCTCAACATTGCAGGTGACACTCCATCATCCAACCGCCTCTTCGACTCCATAGTCAGTCACTGCGTTCCTGTCATCATCAGCGATGAGATTGAGCTCCCGTTTGAGGATGTCCTCGACTACTCAAAGTTCAGTGTCATAGTACGTGGCGCAGACGCAGTCAAGAAGGGGTTTCTAATGAGCCTGATCAAAGGGATCAGCCGAGAAGAGTGGACACGCATGTGGAACAAGCTAAAGGAAGTAGAAAAACACTTCGAGTACCAATACCCATCCCAGACTGATGATGCCGTGCAGATGATATGGAAAGCTATTGCTCGGAAGGTGCCATCTATCCGTCTGAAGATTAACAGACTACGGAGATTTTCTCGGTTTGAGACTAACAGGACAGATGAGACTAACAGGACAGATGAGACTCTACCCCAGTCTTCTTCTTGGCTACAGAATCAAGCTCCTTGATTTTCAATCCTGTTGAAACAAGAGTTGATACAGAAGACCAAACCTTAATCGCATGACTGGGGGCAGATGTTACAGCTGCAGGCATTAACGGAGAGTAAAATTGAAACACCTTAGCATGACAGAATTACATATCCAATGGCACATCATTTTTCATTGACTCTTTTCTTTTACTTACTATATTAATCCAAAATGTCCTCGTCTGTAGACTAAGGACAATGAATTTTGTATGAGAAGCTGTATATTCTAGGCGGCAATATAATTACTGATCAGTTACAGTTGCTGAGAACTTTCGGTTAACGTCCACTAAAGTCTAAAGTCAAATAGGGATGGTTCTGCAGATGGAGAAAAGGGAGATATCACACTGTGTGTGGTGGTTATTAGCTGGACGATTGAGATCGGTATGTGGCATTCGGATAGTCATATGCCACAGAAAGCATGGAAAGACTGAACGGGCGCACCAGATAGGTCCACTTGTTTTAGGGTTTCACATACTGGTTGTATGTTAAATTGTTTCCTCCACTTGTTTTATAGTTTAGTTTCACAGTTTCACATACTGGTTGTATGGTGAATTGTTCAATAAGTTCTCGCTGGTTATCTTTGATGGTTCGCTGTCCCTGCCAATTTTCAACATGGACAAAGAAGAAATGACTTTCAATTTTTTCAATCTGGCCGAAAGATGAAATGACTCTCAAGAGGGGCAGGAGGAAGTGCAGAAATCGTGTATCCGTCTTATCTTCTTGGTCGACGTTTAAGTAGGTACAGCTGAATAGAACAAGAAGTTTGCACCTTACCAAATTTTATGTCACTAATAACTGATATCGGCAGATGGAAGTGTGGCCAAGCAGAATTTGTTTGTATCTTGGCCAGCCCTCGGGCCCAGAGCTTAGCACTGATCTAAAGTCAAATAGGCAAACACACGTCGTCCTTGGTGAGAAACGCGATGTTAATCTGGTGTTTTTTTTTTCCCACAAATGTTCAAGGACTGCCAACAAAGGACTGTCAATGTATGTATCAGCCGGCTTATCAGTCTCCTGGAGCAGCGCCCTGCATTTTGTGGCTATTTGTTTTACCGAAACGGAATGGCAGAATTGTTTGCAGGAAGCACAGCACCCAAGGTGGAACAGAGTTTTCCTTGCAATCGCATATACATATATATGCAATGCTCAACATTTTACAGTGGCAGGAACAATTTATGGTTGTGATGAGTTAGCATGTTTTGTCCTAGCATTTAAAATGCTGACAAAAAAGGTTACAATCCAAAACGCAACTTTGTCGAATCAAAATTCGCATCTCTGGTGGATTCATAGTTTATTGTACGAAAGGACCAAAAGTGGCTCTATCAGGCGAAATGTACAGACGGTGCAGTTCAGACACGGACACCATATTCAGATATTTTGTTGATCCTTTCCTGCAAGGCACCTCTCTGGTTCTTCAAATCGGAGGCCATGGAAGCCACCTGATGGATAATTAAAATGAAACAGTATTTTAATCAACACTTTTTTATAAGGTTTTCATCAGCACTTGACGCAAGGGCAAAGATATTCGATGTACAAATCATGTACTCACCTCTGCTCGCAGCTCGAGAGATTGCCTGGTTGGAATGGTTCTTAGTCTATCCATCAGACCTTCAGTCACAAAATAATACATGAAGTTATAAGTAGTAAGGGGAACAATCGTAGTGTTCTGATTTAGTGTATACCGTGTTTCAAATCTTACTACTAAAAAGCCTCAAATGTTATCTACGCGGGACCTAATCCGTCCGCTCCCCTAATCCCGTCCGCCCGGACACCCCGCTCCCAGCGCTTCCTTCGGCACCCGGCTAATCCCGTCCGCTCTCCCTACCGCGAATCACCTGGTGACTGAAACCGCCGTAGTAGGAGCGCTTCCGCAGCGCCCGCGCGAATCCTCACCCGGCGGTTCCCAGAGGAGCGTTCTACCCGCCCCTCTCGCCGGACGCGCTGCCGCCATCGTACCCACGCCGCCGCCCGGCGCCGCGACCTCACCTCGCGCTCGCCAACGCCACCACTGCACCGGCCGCTGCGGCCTCACCCCGCACGGCGCGATTCGCGCCAGCCGCCATCGCGTAAACTGCGCTTGCGCCCTCGCCGCCGGCGGCGCGAACTCCCCCTGCGCTCGCCCCAGCCACCGCGGTCGCGCGGGACCTCGCCTTGCCCCGGCGGCCGGCGAACTCGCAGCCATTCTAGCCCCGACGGATCATCGGCGGCTCCCTTGCCCCCGACTTGCCGAGGCCGAGCCCCGTGCCCGCCTTTGCCGACTTCGACGTGCACCTGGCCGCCGCCGCTCGACGAGAACGAAAGCCTCCCACGTCCAGCCCCCTTCCCTTTGCCGGAATTCTTCCCGAATAGTTGTGGTCTATAATTGGGCTTCTTGGGCTCTAATCCTTTGGTGCGCAGGAGAGGCTGGCGAAGGAAAGGGATTCACTCAACGCGACGACCAAAAAGCTGGCCAGGAATTTGGCAAAGGTGCGGTTTCTCTCATTTCTGATTATGAGTTTTGGCTTTAGCATGGCTTGTTATGTGAAGCCTGACAATTTTGATTAGAGGTGTATTGAGAGTGTACAGTTACTGGAATTGTTGGGGATTTTGACCGGACCCTGTTCTTTTAGTGTTTTTTTGCATGTTGATGTCAGAGATATGCTTTTCAGTGACCGTGAGTTTTTGGACATATTTGATTGTTATGGATTTGGAGGATACCGTGTGTGTAGCCTTGTTTGTATTGTCGTCGTCGCCGCACTGGAGAGTATGTCTTATGTATTATGATGACTGGCTTACTATGATGGAAGAAATATAGCCCTTTATTTGTTCTTGATGATTTGAACATTACAACAGATTTTTTAAAAAAAGTTTGGGGGTGATGGCTGATGGTTCAACTTGGCTGTTTAAAAAAAATCGTGACACCTCAAGTGTTTTTATATCTTTCAGTCTTAATTAAGGATTTCATATAGTTGGAAAATTGATAATTTTACTACAGACATTGAGATTGTGTGGCAGATTAAATTGATGATATTATAAAGAAGCTTATCGGGGAATAAATAATTTTGCACACAATGCTATGGATATCAGATTGACAGACAGATTTGTGGAAGCTGATTCACTATATAATTAGGATATAAATAAGGGCAGGATGTTTTTCGCCAAATGGCAAAATAAACTTGCATGAGAGGCTTGTCCACACTCTTGTAAAATAAACCATTAGCTCATAGCCCTAAAAATTAATGCTTCGCACTAAGATCGCCAATTTATCATCAAATACAAGTTTGTTGACACATGTGAAAGGAACTTTCTAATTTATAGTCAGTGGTCACACAAAGCAAATAGGGCATTGTAATCCTTCATGATGTTGTCAGGGATTAGCACACTCTAACTATCAAACATTCAGACAATTTCACACCAGATTTATTGTCCTTCTATTTGTCTACATTTAGCTTCATACACGCACAATGAAAACTAGCTTGCTTATTACATAGGAAAAATGATCTTAGGATTAATTTGCTTTCATTTTGTTAATTATGTTACCTTTGTTCTTCATCTACACTCCTGGAAGTACCTAAACTACAAGCCCAGAAATAGTTGAATATACACTTGTCCAAGAATGGTTTCCTTTCTTTTGTATGTTCCTGCCCTGCCTGTCAGATACAAGTGATAAGCTAGGTGGATTTGTGTTTCGTTTGATACTTGCTGATGACTTGCCTATACCTTATTACCAAGAAGGGTAATTGGCTCCGTTACATTAGACTTCCATAGTATCACCATCCCTGCTGACCTCTTATGTTTACTTTTCTGGGCTTGAACAGAGAACATCTCCAGCAAGAAAGCACAATAGGTTGTTGGCTTGGTGCACTTTTGTCCTATCTCTTCATCATGGCTCATAGTTGTAGCAGCATCTGTTCATGCTGAATGGTTATTTTGTAATGCACATGCTCTTTGCTACAAAATGTAGGTGACTTGATTTTTACATTCAGATCTATTTATATGTTTCGTAGTTTTAGACTTTTATTAAAAGGGCTTGCATAATTTCAGGTTTGTGTTTCACCATGATTACTCACGGTCCATGGACAGCTCCTATCAGTCAGGTATCCCTTTAAAGTCTACCTACATTCTCCTGCTTGTCAGACAAATGTTTCATGTTGATTTGCATTAGCACAATTATTAGCATGCAGGATATAACTGCTCTTGTGGACATCATGTAATGGTATGTTTATGCCATGCATGATCCAAGCTGGGAAGTTACTCCAGGACTCAATGAAGAAGTAGGCCCTTAGCCTCAAGCACTCAACTATGCGTATAAGGTTCTTTCAGCCCACCAAGCACTAATTTCGTTTCTCCTTTGTTGGCATCCAAGAAAGTTTTGTCCTGATGTTAGCTTGTGTTGGTACTTAATGGAGCCAGCGATCTTGTCCTATAGATATTCAGTGCTCTGAACGCATGCTCTACATAAATAAGGGGATTGAAGGGATCCTTTGCTAGGAAGGTGGAGATTGAGCCCAAGACAAACAGCATGCATGCAGTTCATTATCATCTGTGTTTGTTGCTAATGCCCAATAATGTTTGTCATAGGTGGATTTCTGACTTTGTACAGTTTTATACAACTATTTTCTTGTTGATGAGATTGTAATTAGCATTTAGGTGGTACAAAAATTTAGTGGATAAAATCCTGCACTCTTGTTTTTGGTGAATTGGATTGTATCACTACATTCCAATTTGTAAATTGTTTTGGATTTTCTATCTAGACTAGAGATGATGTATATTGAGATGCATAGCAAACATTCACTTGTGACTTGGAATGGAGTACATATTGCAAAGAAACTCTATACTACCTCTGTTGGAGTTGAAGGTTGATTTGAAAGTTTTGCTATTCACAAAGATGATAATCTCCAATTGTGACCTAAACGGCTTGGGTGGGCATGGTAGACTTTTAAACAATGGCTTTGCTGAAGTGAACTATAAGCTGTACATAGGATTATTATATGGATTTTGAAACCCGTAGCAACGCACGGGCATTGACCTAGTTAAGTTGTAAATAATTAAAAACAATGAACCAAATAACCTGAAGAGTGAAGACATAGAATTAATACCTGCAGCTGTAGATTCTGCTTTGTAAATGGAACCTATAAGAGACTGGATCTGCTTCCCAGTAGATCTGGAGAGAGACACATGCAATAATTTTACAATATGTTGGTGACAAACCATTATTAAATGAAACTGCAACAGACATGGAAAAACAGACAATCCGGCTGAGATTTCATGTAAAATACCTCAAATCAGTTCGTCCACGCTGCAGATCACTTTCACCGACAGCTACTTTGTCAAGAGTGTATTTTGATTCTTTCTTCAAGTTCTCAATAGATTTTTTGTACTCCATCATACTTTGCTCAGCGTCATTCAGTAAATCCTGGCAAGATTTTTATTACAAAAGTCAGATGCACTCATACATGATCAACAGTTATGATCTCATTGGACTGACAGAAGTTCCGCATTCTAATGAATCTTACATGAGTGAAGAAAAGTTTCAACATGAACATAACCGCATTTATAAAAATTATTATTATTATTATACCTTCTCAGTCTTGAAACGGCCAAAGGTATTGCGGTATAAAAATCTTCGAGGACCTGGTACAATTCATCACTAAATCAGTATCAAAATTGGAGATGCAACAAAACAAGTATGCGCACCATTCGAAACTAATGTCACCTTTGTGTAATTACTAGAGAAACTATTCACAGGGAACACGCTATACATATTAGGCATACAGCGTTCTTGATAAGGCATACAGCTTTACAAAAGTTAATTCTTGATAAGTGCACTGTCCATTAGTAATTGTTGTTCTTTAAGTATGTTCTGGCAGGTACTTCTGTCAATGCTCATGCTCAACTTAGTTTGAGATGACTGATGAGCAAATAAGATTATGCCAGTTGCCAGATACACCTGGTTGGTCGGGATCCATCTCACTTTTGGATTATTATGTCCAGATTATACGCAAGAACTCAACTGGAATGATAAATACATACAAAATAACCCAAGTGCTCGAGTATATCAACAATTCAAACAATTAAGGAGGCCCATGCAGCATGAGCACTGTAGACACTTCAATCAACGAGACATAGCAATAGAAATATCAAAACAATAGAAGTTTGAAAGCTTCACAAGAGGGATAATACAGTTTTGCGGAACCATTTGATAGTTTAAGCATAAAACATAGTATCATATGCTCTTACAAGCACATGCTAACAAGCAGTTACATATCACATCTGTAATTAAAATCAATTTTCTCACAGAAACTTGATAAAATGTGGAGTTCTAGATTGTACTAAAAGATAACAAGCATTTACATATTCACAAGGCTTATTAGCTCGAGGAAACTACTTCCTCCATTAAAATGTGGAGTTCTAAGATTGCACTTGCACTCAGAGAAAAAATTTATGTGGTCACTCATGAGAACATAATACCAAAATTTCATCAAACATTAAATGTTCAAGTTAGAGACAGTATCAATGTTCAAAACCAAAAAACATGTATATTTCCTTTTTCACTCCAGAATTATAGGGGCTAAAGCTTTATGGTTTTATTTACCGTGTGCTTCAAAGTATCAAGCCCTTGACAGGCAGTTGGGAGTTTGGGACACTACGTACAGGTACAACTGCACTGCACTACACTTCCAAATCTCAAATATTTGTCCAAGTACAAAAAAGATCTATAACTATTCGTTAGCATAAAATACAACTAAAAGGAGATGTTTAATATCAATTGAAACAAGATTCAGCATCAAAAAGTTTTAAAAAAACTTTTGTTACAAGTTATTTAAAAAATATCATAATCTGTGACAAAAGGAATACCATAGTTCCAATCAAATTGCAATTAAAACAAATACTCCCACCATTCTCTGGAGTCAAATTCACAGAACAATGTGGCAGTTTAGTGTTCCAAAGTTCACATCTTTACCCCATTATCAGTTTAACTAACCCGATTCAACTCATGCAAGCCATGGACACAACAGCCAACATGTTTTGAGTCAGTGTGCTTGGAATAAATGTGCATGTACCTGCTATCACAATCCTTTGGGATTTTTTTGTCCTCAAAAGGGTAAAAATGTTGAGGGGCCCCGTGGGAGGGGAGGGGATAGGGACAAGTATAAACACCTTTTAAATGCATATCCTAGTTGCCATGGACCAACCAGGTGAGTAGTCCGTTTAGTATATAGTAACTGATATTACTATATGTTCTAGATTACAAATCAAGCATGAACATAATTCTAGGGTGGTGGCTGCATGTAGGGTTGCAAATTGAGCTGAAAAAAACATGGGTCCAAGTGGGCCATCCCAGATGCAGCCCATGTCATAAGCTGCTCAGAATTCCATTCTGTTTCTGGTCACCCCCCCCCCACCCCCCCCCCCCCTCTTCCTCTCCCCCATGATTACTTGATGAACTAATTGGACGACCAGAAAACTAATTGGCCTAATTAAGTCATTATTCCTAGTGAAGTCCAGGACACTAACTAGGTCAACTAATCGCAATTAATCAGACAATTTGATAACACTGGTTGGAACATGAGATTAATTTAGTGCTGAGGCATTTATACCCACTACCATGCAATAAGGAAGAGTGCCAAGGAAAATGAGCAAGTGACCTATTTGAGAACAAACCAAAGTGCAAATCTTAAAATGACATTAAAAGATAATGTAGAAATTTATTATCTATGTTCCATGCTCTTGGCTGAGTGCAAATCAAACAAAGATGACTAAAGGTGACACCAACTGTGAACTCATGGCAACTACTATCACATCCCATCATGCATCCTGTTTAATTGTTCCAGAATCACACCAATCACACCTGGAGAGAGGAAATAGAGAGGTAAACCTCAACATGAAAAGGTCTTGTAAATACACATTTTACAAGAAGTAGAAGGTCAGGTTATATATATTGGCTGAAACTATGTATTGGTGCCACTGAGTGCACTTGAGCCTGGATAAATGGCTGGTGTGGAGTCTAATGACCTGCCCGAAGTGCTGTAGTGTTCATGGCATAAAATGCATACTTGCATGTTGTTTGAGTTATTTTTACTACGTTACTTTATATAATGAAATTGATAATCAACTTCCTGAGAAGATAAGTTTTTTTTTTTAAGATTGTTTCTTTTTCTTGCTAAGATTTACATCCCAACATTTTTTTTCTCTAAAATCTGCAAAAATGGAAAAGAATAGGCATGCAAAAAAGGATGTAGGAGTAAATTCCATGAGCTTGTAAAAACATTGCCATTAGTCATCGTTTTATGATTTTATCCAATACGGAGTAAGTTAAACCTTGGAATTTTAAGACTCAAAATTACTCATTTTCATGAAATAATATTGGAAGTTGGATAGATACATCTATTATATTCCTAGGAATATGGAAAGCTTTATATGAATATTGACCGCTGAATCTTGTGTTAATTGGTCTTAACCATCTCCTGCTAGCTACCACATGTTAGCATAGATGCAGTAGTGTGGAGAACCAGGGTGTCAAACTAGGATGTTCAACCTTGCACTTTGTAATCTGGTTTTAGGATTTGCCAGATCACATGCTATTCTCATCCGATATCTAACAGAATCAATCCCCATGTTTTCATTCACCTTCCTAGTTCCTACTGGAAACACAAAATAAAATAATTGTAGCATTTCCCTCATGACATGTTTAAGAAAATACAATTCATGAATCATTGCATCTCCTGATCATTTCCCACAGGTACAACAAACAAATATCAGTAAGGTTCAGAAAAACAGGAGTATACCTCTGAACAGAATGAATCCTGCAACAGTGGCACATCCAATTGCCTCCGCCTGATGCTCTCTCACAAGAACCAGAGCATCCGCAATAGTTCCTTGTATATGGAAATAAGACCAGATAGAAATTTCAGGACCATACTAGGAGACAAATGCATCTTGGGGTACATATAGAAAATGTCACCTTTAGTGCCCTCGACAACTGCATCCTCATAAGCTTTGTATTGTGACCACAGCCCTGGTGCGAAACTCTACAAGGCAACAGGAAGAATGTGACAACAAAACTACAAAAGAACAAAGATGATGGATCCTAGGGGAAATGCAAATTTCATCTCGGCTAATCCAACAACATCTAATACGAATATTTGTGAGACCTTTCTCACAAGACAGATAAATGAGACATCAATGGATTGGTTCTATAATTTTCTCACTGCAAATGAAATAGGATTAACTAAGTTAAAGAAAAGTATTGAATGCAAAAACATAAATGCAGTTCCAACACGCATGAAACAAGCCCGTAGGTAATGCTAAAGACAGATCGTTCAACAGAAAAAAAAAAATGCTGCATCTGAGATGAAGGATAACCTATGAACACGAATACAAATTTTCCTATGGGGGTCTAATCAGGAGAGGAACGAGACCTGGAGCTTGCGTAGAGGCCACGGGGAGGTGGAGGCAGATTCCTCGCCTTGCGCCGGCGTGCGGCCGGGATCCGGGGACGCCATCGCCGCCGCCGCTGCTCGTTCTCCGGCGACCAAGATGGGTTTGGACTTGGAGGCGTTTGCTCGCGGCCCTCTGGTTCCTTCGCATCGTGGGTGGCCCGTCCTGCTTCCTTTTTTCCTGAGATGAGAGGATTCTTGGGCTCTTGGCCCATATTGATATGGGTCAAAGAGATGGCCGCATTGGTAGGCTGGTAGTGGTAGCCCACGGACTAACCTAGGCCTTTGGTCCTCATTGTGCACAATGGACTGAATACCAACCAGTCTGTTGTTTGATTTAGGAATTCCATTAATTTTTTGCTCAAAAAAATCCATTAATTTATTTGTACATGTTTGTTGCTAAAAATAATTTATTTGTATTAGAAAAATAATGTTTTTTTTATAGAATATACCAGCAGAAATCAGTTGCGGACTCAATTATTTTCAGTAGAAAAAATATTAACTTAGGGCAAATGTTATGAACTGATTATTTTGTGAGTACATTCATAAAGATGTAAGTTTTTTTTTATGTATATGTGAGTGTCAAAATCTATAATATGTTTCAGAGAAATGAACTATTGCGTACTAAATTCGTTCCAAATTTAGTTTGTTCGTTTTCAAACCTAATTTTGACCATTCGTCTTATTTAAAAATTTGTTTAAAATATCATAACTTTTGTTATGGCATGCTTTATTAACCAAAAGTCCTTAAGAACGACTTAAATTTGACTGTGTTTGCACAAATTTTTTGAATAAAGACAAGTGGTCAAACTTGAGGTTGAAAAAGTCAAACAATTATAATTTGGAGCGGAGGGAGTACAAATACTTTGAAATTTGTTATGTGGAAACTTGTTGCTCGATATTTTGTGAAGTGTGATTTGATATGAACAATTCTCTGCAGTAATTTACTCAAAAAGCCTCAAGTAATCAAGCAACCAGAGTGCAGAGATGGTTAGATAGTTGTCATTCTGTCACGGCACTCTATCGTTGATCCAGTCAAATCTGATCATATTAGGCTAACACGTCTCGGATACGCCAAAGAAAAAAAAAAAACACAATCCTCACATCGGCACTATCCGTAGTCTCGTTCTTCGGTTTGGCCGTATTGCATTGGACGACTTGGATCCTTGCGACAGCATTCGAGAACCCAAACAAAAAAGTTGAAGTCTTCAGAGTCTCCGCAGGATTGGAGGCTTGGAGCTCTCCGCTGGCGTTGCGCAACCAACAAAGCCCATGTCATAATCAACAAGAAGTCGCCAATTACCCCAAGGCGCCCATCTCGATTATAATAGCCGAATTGCGTGCGTCGCCATCCTCTCTCCTGCTCGGTCGCCTCGCCCGGTCTTGGTGCGGATAAATCGTCATTCTTGCTCTTCTGGATTCTTCTTCTCGCTTGTTTTCCCTCTTGTTGCTTGCTCTCCTTCTCTCTCCCTGACCGAGGAAGGCGAATCAGATTTGGAGCCTACAAGTGGTGGTGCTTCTTGGAGAAGCATAGGCTGTGTCTTTCTTGGCCGGTAATGTTCTATCCATTCATCTACTTGTACTTGTTCTCGTTTCTAAATTGAATCTTGTTGTAATGTTCTGCGACATGTGGTTCGGTTTTCTTCCTGTGGGGTGTAGTTCTTGTCTTCTTGATCAAGGAGGCGAAGGAAATCAAAGACGACATGGAAGAGGAATCCGGCGCAGGTTCAAGGTACTACTGCCACATGTGCTCGCTCATCATACGGCCCGAGCTGGGCATCGAGGAGGTGAAGTGCCCCCACTGCCACACCGGCTTCGTGGAGGAGATGGCGGGTGACCGGCGAGGCAGCGACGGCGCGGCGGCCATCCGAGGCCGTGCTGCCGCCGGCGAGGCGAGCGCTAACGCCTCGGACGCGGCTCTGGAGCGCGAGGTTTCGCTCTGGGCGCCTGTGCTCATGGACTTCATCGCCGCCTCGTCCGGCCGCCACGGCCTCGACGGCGACGGAAGGGACCTCGCGGCTCTGGCGCGGAGGCAGTACCGCAACATCGCCCTCCTGCAGCTGCTCAACGCGCTCCAGGAAGGCGACGCCGACGCCGGGCGCGAGCGCATCGTGCTCATGAGCCCCGCGGACGCGCGCGCCATGCTCATGGGACAAGAGCGAAGGGACGGGGACCGCACCGCCGCCCTGGGCCCCGGCGGCCTGACGCTCGGGGACCTGTTCCTCGGCCCGGGGCTGGACCTGCTGCTGGAGTACCTGGCCGAGACCGACCCGAGCCGGCAGGGCACGCCGCCGGCCAGGAAGGAGGCCGTGGCCGCGCTGCCGACGGTCCGGGTGCGCGAGGCCTTCACCTGCCCCGTGTGCCTGGACGAGGTCGCGGGCGGCGGCGAGGCGCGCGAGATGCCGTGCAAGCACCGCTTCCATGACCACTGCATCCTGCCGTGGCTGGAGATGCACAGCTCCTGCCCCGTGTGCAGGCACCAGCTTCCCACGGAGGAGCCCGCGGCGGAGGGCAGATCAGGCGCTGGTGTTGGGTCCAGTGGCAACGCCAACGCGCGCGGCGGCGACGGGGAAGCGGCAGCGGGAGGAGGCATTGGTTCTCGTGGCCCTTTGGCGGGCTCTTCTCGCAACGATCCAACGGCAACTCCTCGTCGTCGTCGTGATGATAATATTCGTTGGTGTAGCCATGTACCCCTAGGGGCTTGTCTTGTACTTGACGATTGGAGTTCTTTTTAGTTTGGCCAGTGTAAAGCTTGCATTTGTGTTCCTTGGCTGTAGTTTTGCTTCAGTTCAGGTGGAGATTGGAGACTGCATCTTCTGACTGATGCTCCTATGATTTCTGCTGGAAAGTTCAATTCTCTCAAATCTGATGCTGCAAATTTTGTTCTCTCAAATCTGCTGATTACAAGCTACAGTAGCTCTGCAAGTAGATGAGATGATGATCATGCCAAGGCTGTGAGCAAGTATGTGTAATAAGTATTTTTAGATTAGTCATAGAATGTATTTTTATAGTACTTCTATGTGAAGATGCAAATGTTGATATTATTTTCTATAAATAAACATCGTTAAATCCGAGATGAGTTAATCATAGTATGCTCCACGCGGTTTGTGTTGCAGTGTTGGTGGTCTCTGGGGTGTTGGCGGTATCTGGAATCTATGCAAGGCGTTTCCACCCGTATTTGCACGCGTTTTCCACCGCGTTTGCAAGTCTAAAATTGCTGAGGCCATCCGAACTAATTCAGCAGCTCGGATTAAAAGACTGAAAATTCAGTTTGAGCTACCGTGCGTAGCGTAAGAACTGAACCACCAAATAACATGAAAATACAATAACAGGTCACAAAACACATATAGAAGAGATATAATGTCTAGTATATTATTTAAGTTCCCAAACATATAAAGATGCTCAAAAGCATTGCGTAGTTCCCTACAGCAAAAGGCTTTTTCATTACTAATAAAAAGCCAAATTTTACCTCCGAAGCTCACTCTAAGACATGCAAAATGAGCCAACAAAATGAAATAGCAAGGGTCCATACATAGCCTAACAAAATTTGCCCCAGTGAAGCCCCACCCACGTCACCAACACTAAATGACTGTCAAGATCTTGATGACAGATGATGCACCAATACGATGCAAGGCGACGACTGAATCCCCTGACTTGCAGATCTTGAGCTTCTTCGCATGATCTATGGCAAAGCTAATGGCTTCCTCAGTCGACTCAGTATCAGATGCTTTAGCTGTAGCGGCGCTGAGCATCGGGATCAGGCCCCTAACAATCATGCTGTGCCTGGCAGGGCGCTCATCGCTGCAAGTCCAGTTAAAATTATCATCCGTCTTCATTTCTGGGACCACAGAGGTTATCACTGGAATTGCTGGCCTGTACTTTGCCACGAGCCTTGCGGTTGTGCCTCCCCTTGTGAGGACCAAGATTAGTGATGCATTAGCGATGTTGGCGGTTCGAACTGCTGATGACGCCAAGCTCTCCAGTGGACTCATAGGGATTGGCGCGGCATTACTGATTAACTTGAAAACTGCTCCATAATCTGTATGTGACTCTGCTTGTAGGCAAATCCTTGACATTGTTTGCACCGCCAGCTCTGGATATGCCCCAGCTGCAGTCTCACCGCTAAGCATCACACAATCAGTGCCATCCAGGACAGCATTGGCCACATCAGTTGCTTCTGCTCTTGTAGGGCGGGGAGATTTGATCATTGACTCCAGCATCTGGGTTGCAGTAACAACAGGCTTTCCTTGCACATTACATTTGAAGATCATCACCTTCTGAGCATAAAATATCTTCTCTATAGGTATCTCCATACCCAAATCCCCTCTGGCAACCATGAAAGCATCTGAGTTTGCAAGTATCTCATCAAAATTGGCAACACCTTCTTGATTCTCAACCTGCATAAGAGTTTGATGGCATAAAGTAAGCAAATGGCAGCATTAAAAAAACACAACATCATACGGACATATAGAAACAGGAAATGAGCATACCTTGGACATAAGTAGTATTGACTTGGCATGCTCTCCGAGCACACCTCGGACCATCTTAAGATCTGATCCTTTGCGTACGAAGGATAGCGCAATCATGTCAATGTTGTTTGGGACACCCCACTCAAGGATATCCACTTTGTCCTTTTCTGTTAAGGTTGGGAGATCCACGATCACCCCAGGAAGATTGACATTCTTTCTCTCCCCCAGGAGAGCCGAGTTCTCACAACGGCAACGAACCAGGCCTTGCCCAGGATCACAGGAAAGCACAGTGAATGTGATGGTGCCATCAGCGCATAGTATCGTGCTCCCAGGCTTCAGGTCCACAGCAATCTTGTTGTAGCTCATGGAAATCATATTCTCATCACCCTTAATGGAATAATCAGTGGTGATGGTGATTTCATGCCCCCGTGTCAGCTGTACAGGCTTGCCATCTTTCAAAAAGCCTGTGCGGATCTCTGGTCCCTGTACACAGCAAACTAATTAAGTTGATGCATTCTTCTTTTCGTGCATTAAGTTCCACAAGACATCCAAACAGTTTGACAAGAAAAGATGCATGAAAAATATTCTTAGCTGTAAATAAATTTCTGTCAAACAGTATGCAGAGATAGTCAAATCCATCACAAGCAAAATAGATAATTGATGAGCCTCTAATAATCATAAAAAGTAACTGCATCCTCAATGTTACCAGATATCTACCACGCGTCCACGCAGTATATTTAGCCATAACTCCATGCTGAGATTTATGATACAACATTACAATCTTGTCTACCACCAAAACGATCAACAGTAAGAAGGTAATCAGACAAAACATATTTCATCAGAATAGCATGGACCAAAATCACAATACTAATGCAGCATAAAAGTCCTGACGAGCATAAAGCCCATCTATCTCCTGAATTAAAATAGTGTCTAATGGAACCACAGAACAATGGACTCCTGGAATAATCATATTATATAAATCATATCAAAAGAACCAATGCATCTATCCCTCATGGTAAACAATGCTTCGTTTTAGTAAGACAGCATTGATTTTAAGCATTGTTTATCCCCTTTCCACGCTCCAATGCTACCTATTCTATCTAAAAATCTAATAAGAGAATAAACAACAACAATAATAGGGCCAATACTTATGGCCCCATAATCATATCATATGATAAGAAACAATATGTTGATCCCTCTAGATATTAAAGAGATTGATTACTTACTACAACAGCTTTACTATAACAGCATTGATTCTAAGCTACAACAGTAATGATTCTAAGTACTCCCTCCATCTAAAATTGTAAGTCATTCCAAGAATGTTGGAGAGTCAAACCTCCCAAGTTTGACCAAATTTGTATGATAAGATACCAACATTTAGGATGGCAACTAAGTATCATCGGATTCTTCATTAACTATATTTTCATTTTATACCTATTTGATGTCACAAATCTTTGTAATTCTTAGAATGACTTACAATTTGGAATGGAGGGGGTATTATTTATCCTCTTCCCTTGCTACACTGTTGTCTTTCTAAGAGAATAATATAAACAATAATATTAATAAGGCACATGAGAATATGTCATTCACGAACAAGTGAACAGAACCATCAAGCCCATTGTCTATCTGAAAAGCCAGTTTTCAAGCTAATATCAACTAATCATATATATGTTGAAAGCCGTAGTCTATGGGTTAATGAACTGAACATATATCATATATTAAAAAAAAATGATGTGGATGTTTTTCAAACAGAGTAATGGCATGCCAATGCCTGTCATATCATAAATCAACCACTCGAGACTTCATCACATGGCTAATTAATTTGCCAGCAGTCCCAAAAAACATGAGTAGACCATACAATCATGTCAAACGGGACTGGGAAGGGCCTATAGCTATAGGTGCCTCAGAGCAATCAACTAATATAATACAAAAAGTTTAATATGACATCCAAATTCTGTAGGCCTTCCAGCCATCATACCATGACTACATTGATAAGCGCATAGAAGTTACACGTAACAAAACTATGTCTGGGTCAGGCACACAAATTCCAATTGGCCACGCCACAAATGTCAACCACAGAAACACATCTAAGCAACCCACTAACCAGATACCACCGTGATTTACATAAACAAATCAGATGCGAACAATCAACAAGAAATCCTAATGCTGGCTATAAATTCCATTGGAACAATATATATACCTTGAAAAACTGATTACCAAACTAAGAAATTATTGGTTAATAAAGAACGGCACGGCAGAATAAGACGTAATCTTACCCTTGCCTCAACCAGTACGGACAAGGCACATGTCAAACAAACAACACATGACATCCGACAGAAGCTAACTTCCAAAATAGTACTTTATTAGGGGGTCGATCATTACCAACAAGTGTCAATTTCGACGCTCATCTGAACTCTGAAGTTCTAAAATCGTTCATGCATGAAACTCGAAACATAATCGCAAATCAACATAGGGAAACAATCAATCGGATCAAACAGCCTACAACGGAGAAGGGTGGACCTTAGTGTCGAGCATGACGGCGCAGATGAGGCCGGTGATCTCCATGGCCTTCCGGAGGTTGTCCAGGGTCTCCTGGTGGTACTCGTGGGAGCCGTGCGAGAAGTTGAAGCGCGCGACGCACATGCCGGCGCGCAGCAGGCGCGCACATCTCGACGGAGCGCGAGGCCGGACCTAGGGTGCAGACGATCTTGGTCTTGGGCCGACGCCGCCATATCTCCTCCGGCCCCGTTGCGACGCATTCCATGCCCACGTCCACCAATGCGGCGCCGAGGGACATTGCCGCCTAGGGTTGGGGCGTCGTCGGGCGATTGATCAGGCGGCGCGGTGAGGCGAGGCGAGGGAGGGGGGTCGAGGGGAACAGTAGAGGCAAGGCGGATGGGTCGGAGAGGGAGCCGCTATTATATGCCGACGAGGGGCGGCGAAGGAAGTGGGCCACGACGTGGGCCCTTGGGAAATTGGCTAGGTTAATTTGTGGTATTAAAATGCCATACTACATGTATTCTACGGAGTAACGTTTTTTTCTTGAAGAAAGGGTTTGCTTTTCTACTCTTTCTTGAGCACGAAGATTATTAATCATGAGTACACACGGAGTACGGGCTACATAGATTAGATTACATTAAATTAAATATTGGACAGTACTCCTACGTCTGTTTGCTAATTCGACGTTCGCGTCGATGAACCGACAAAGTTGGCCTTTTTCCAACCGTACCCGACCTCGCAATCCTATTATTTTGGAAAAATGATAAAAAAATATTGCTCCAACGGTACTCAATACTTGCTCCTAATCTTGGGAAGTCATATAGATACAGTTAGAGTTGTTAATTGTTCCATGTGGACTCAAATTTGGTTTTTGAAAGTCAAAGTATTGAGTATTGTTGTTGTTTTCAATCAATACCGTTTTGGGGTTGCTAAACTCATGAGTATTGGGACAAAATTATTAAGCCTTTGTTGGAGATGCTCTAAGTCAATTCTCTGTTATTATACTCGGTTAAAAAGAACAATCGGAGCTGTTTGGGACTACTTGAGGTTTCAAATTTTGGTTCATCGCCACGAAAACGAAAGCATTTCCAAAAGTTTGCTAAATTTTACTTGACAAAGTAAAACTATATACCAAGTAAAAAAAACAACTCATCTTCAATAATTTAGCATAATTAACTCTCAAAACTTGAGTTTAAACTATTTAAATGCAATAAAAGGAAAAAAAGATAAAGAAACCCATTTTTACAAAGTGAACATAAAACTTTTCACAAATTAACCAAACTTATATACATAAATCTATGTGTGCGTTATCTATACCTACTAATAAAAAGAGAAAAAAGTCCCACCTCTTTTTAGGGCTTCCTTTTTCTGCCGGGCCTTTCGGTCCACCAAAATTTGGTTTGGTCCACCAAAATTTTTGGTTCGTCATACGTTAATTTCCAACCACAAATCTGTTTGGACTCCTAAGTAGCCTTCTGCATGTATGCATATCGTTTCCTACTACAAATCATGTTGGGACTCCACCGATTCACATTTCGCTCCAAATTCGTCTCCCCCACGCCCCTGGTCCTTCTTCGCCGTCAGGATCTATCGATGTTCGCTCTCGCCTGCGCCTTCGCCGCGACGGTCGAGTATCCGGCGCGTGTGGCGAGACCGCAACCTCGGTCGGCATGGCGGCAAGCAGGGCGCCACCTCCGAAGCTGTCGCGTGGGCCGAGGGCGGCGATGTGGGGCTGACTCGAAAGCTCGCGTTGCTGACCATCACAAAATCTTAGGATCGATGGTCAGAAAGGCGAAGTAAAAGAGAGCTCGGGAAAGCTTGTTGATCGAGGCGGTTCAAAGCTCCATCATGGACCATTACTACGATGTATTCCGATGCCGTCTTATGAAAACAAATTCACTCTAAGATCATGAAACATTGGAAACTCTGGTTGGAATTTGTATGGGTATAGTCTATATCAACACCGGATAGAAACAACTGATTGGACTTCATTTTTTGAAATATCCTTCTAAAACACAAGCTTCTGAATCTCGTCTTCATATCAAAGTTAGGAATATATAACAAGGAAAGTTTAATGATACGTCAATTGGTACAAAAAATTTGAATCAGATATATTTGTGGGGTGTCAAATTTCATAGGAAAAAACTGCTCCAAAGATAGTCTTTTTTTACATTAAGATAAGATAGTTATTATAAACCTCAAAAGTTAAGTTTTTTCTTCAAAGTACGCTATAAGCCAAACAATGTTTAGATCTAATGTGAACTGTGGTTTTTTAAAAGGTAATTATTTCCTACAATATAATACTTTGATGTGAACTATGGTTTCAAAAAAAGATAATTATACCATAATATAATGCTACTCGTTGCAACGCCGGGCATATTTCTAGTTTATATAAAGTGAACACGTTAAAAGTTTCTATTCACACCCTGGTCCTTCTTCAGGATCTACTCTAGACCGAGTTGCACGACGGTGGCGGCATGCACTCGAAGCTGTCGCGTGGGCCGGCGGCGGTGGGGCTGACTCAAGCTCCTTCTGACATAGCGATGATTTACCATGAGGACCGGCTCTACTATCTCTTTTGTCTAGATTTTCTCTAAGTTGCTCCTATATTATAGAAAAAAACCTAGTTTAAATTATCTGTTTGAGATAAAAAAAGGTGTAAATTATTTGTTTCAGACCTCAACGAATTCAAATCAAAAAGTCATCAACTATAAAGTTTCATAACTTTTCAAGATTTATAATTTCGCTTTAGGGGAGTTTCTCCATCAAGGTCATCTAGGACATGTCGGTCATCGGTTTTTTATAAAAGCTCTATTTGCCTCATATGGACCACGAGATAATTTCAAATGAAAAAGTTGACAATTACAAAGTTTTAAGACTTTTCGAGATCTACAACTTTCATGTTGGTAGTTTCTTCATCCAAGGTTGTCACAAAATTTTCAGTTTTAAAATCAAAAAATTGAGGACGTACTTTTCTATGACAAAATGATTGTAAATGAAAACGTCCACGACTTTTTTTGTGCAAAAATCTATTATGCTACCAGCAGGGCGATTCGAACCCGCGACCTCCCCTCGTGCATGTCGGCAGTTTCTTCATTCAAGGTTGTTCTAGAAATTTCAATTTCGAAGATGGAAAATTCATAAGTAGTTTTTTTTTTTTGTGACAAGATGATTGTAAATGAGAAAGTCACAAGTCGCGACATTTTTTCGTGCAAAATTTGTGGTTACGTGGCTGGCGGGATTCAAATCCGCGACCTCTCCCTCACGCGTACCAGCTCGACCACTTCACCACACTATCTCTTATGTATAGATTCTCTCTAAGTTGCCAACATATTATAGAAAACCGAGTGTAAATTACTTGTTTGAGGCCAAAAACTGAGTATGAATTGCTTATTTGGGACCCTAAATGAACTCAAATCGAAAAGTCATCAACTACAAAGTTTCATATCTTTTCGAGATCTACATTTCCAAGAATAGGTTGACGAGGCGACGACGGCGACAAAGTTTAGGGTTCCTGGTCCTTTCCTAGAATTCGGCCGATCGGCCTAGCGGCGATCGTCGACACGGCGGTGGTAGCGATTTGACTGACAGTGAGCAAGCGGCGCCGCCGCCACCGAGGGGGCCGGGGCTAGACAACCGATTGGCTATGCGTGGACGGCAGGGACGAACGCCAGCGAAGTAGCGGAGGGCGGGCTTGCTGGAGCTGGAGAAGACCATGGCGCTAAAGTCGTCGTGGGAAGGGCAAGAATTCTAGCGCCTGCGGCGAGGCGGTGAGCGGCGGTGGCGTGAGGAAGAAGACGACGTTGAGGCTACAGTGCACTGAGCCGAGGCCCACGTTGGGGTGGTCGGCAGGTTCTCCCACCAAAGGTGATCGGACCCTATCACGCCCTGTCGCGGCTGGCATGTCAGGAGACAGCGCCAACCATAAGAAGACCCAAAGGCAAATCGCGGGAGTGAGCTGAAGGAAAGGAGTGGTTGGTTCAGTTCCATATGGGCCTCATGTGTAGACTGGGCTTGGCCCAGGGAGCGCCGGCCTGCGTGCCGTGACGACCCTCGGTAACAAACCGATGACTCACTTCCTCCTCTGTTCGTTCCTCCCTCCCTGTCCTTCTATCCTCTGAACTCGTCCTCTGAAATCCTATCGGTTGAGTGTCTTGAGTCTTGACTCTTGAGTGAGTTTGATTCGGGCTTTTTACACGGCGCTGCATGTGAATCCTGGCCGAAAACGCGGGCCGGGTGCAAAGAGCGATAGATCCGCCATGTTCATTTCCTCAATTTTATCAAACCTGCAAAGCCCAGAATAACTCCCAAGGCAACTGTGGAACGCCCATATTTCTTTGCCAAGGCTTTAAAAAAATCTACACGAACACCCGCAAACATATTTCTGGTAGTAGTGATAGACACATGAACCATTAGTTTTTATGCGAGCATATCTGCACAAGTATCGTTAGTTCATTTCACCAAACTATAGAAAACAGCTTGTCTAGCGGTCTTACTCTATATACTTTCCAATTCGCATCGATTCAAGTATTCTGCAACCGAGACGAATGGAGAGTGTAAACAAAGAACGACCGCTGAACGAAACACTCATACCTAAGGCACGGTTCACACGTGCTCATCCTGTTGGCGGCTGGAGCACAAACATGTCACGGAACAGAAGAACCAAGCAGGCGAGGTCGACACAGG
The DNA here is from genome assembly GCA_015847255.1 of Hyparrhenia diplandra. Lineage (NCBI taxonomy): Eukaryota > Viridiplantae > Streptophyta > Magnoliopsida > Poales > Poaceae > Hyparrhenia > Hyparrhenia diplandra. The sequence continues at coordinate 112,106 of JADLZK010008574.1, forward strand.
CGATGATATATTCCTTCTCATCTTTGCCTCCAGAAAAGCTCAGGATTCCCCTTCAGCTTTGTCAACATCGCTTTTGCTCTTATTCCCTTCCCGCGGGATCGCGTGCTCGCCTGCCTGCTTGCGAAAACGATAATTGTCAAGAGCGCATACAGAGAAAGCAGGAGTATACGATTCCGAGCACTTAACAAGCAACAACTGAATGTAATCCCCGCGCAAAGATAAAGTTGTCTGTTCTCCTCCCCTTGCTCGCTTTCGTTGGATTCAATGCGAAAGATAAAGCTACGGCTACAAAGACCTTATTCCATGTTCTAATGCGCAGTGGTCTCAGCTTATGCTCCAGATGATCGGCCATAATTGAACACAATTCCCCAGCCAATGCTCATGGAATCATGCATAGGGTGATTTTGGTTTGGAACGACAGAAATGCACCAGCATGCCTCACTTGAACAGGAATGGGGGTACAGATCATATATCATATCATATCAGGAGGACGGTTTTCTTATCCTAATGGATTATGGATGGAACAAGGGCCTATAAGTACTTCAGAGAAGACTGGTTGAACCACGAAATGGCAACAAACAAGCATTGCAAAATGGCAAGCTATAAAGAAGATGCTACTGCCTTGGACCACTCGTACTAGTTGCTTTCCAAAAAGAATGCCTGTAACAAAATGGCAATTGAGCACAAATTTTCTTTCATTTTACAAATCGGCAGAAATGGGTGGTGGCTACTAACAGGGCAATTGAAGGTTTTACTATCAAGAACTTGCGACAGACAGTTTCTTCATTTGTTAATAATTTCGGGCAGTACTGTGATTAACCCCAGCCTGTTTAAGTTCGTTGCTTTATAAAAGCAGAGGTATCTCTTCAAAAAAAAAAAAAAAAAAGGCCTGGGAGGATCTTAGTGCAATTCGTTATATCTGATTTACCATGTTAATAATTTGATTTCTGAGGTACAACTTACGAGGTACATTTGCATTTGTAACTCACAATAACCAGAACAAATGGAATCATGGAAAAAAATACTAGAATATTCCTTAGGGCCCGTTTGGATCCATTTGAATTTATGGGAAAGCTGGTCTACAAAGAACAAATCAACCGAAAGGGACTCTTACAGTGCAAAACTGTAGCACCTCAGAAAAATTTACAGAAAAACACTCAAAATTTAAGACTAGATAAGACAAAGGTAGGTGCCGCCTATTCCATATGAGTGGACTACATGGCAGTTAGAGGTATCAAACATTGAACCTGAGCCAGTTTTGCTCAAGAATGGAGGGGTGAATAAACAAGACTAACCATGTCGGTTCGGATAAGCATGTTTTTCAATACAAAAGCAACATAGATAGAGCAGTGAAGTAGAGGAACTAACCGTCGTTTTTAAGCCCATACCTTCTGTGCCTTATGTAGAACAGATAGTAGGCAAACTCAGAGGACTCCATATGGTTGCACAGCCCATCAGATTCGTCTATCCACTTTCCGTTTCCTGATAGCCGAACAAGTGCAAAACTTACATGAGGAGACAAAAAGAGAACCATATGCTCATTCAATATTCCATGCTTTGCTTTTGTGCAGTCCCAAAGGAAGGCATCACTAAGGGAATGAGTTCCTTTTCACTTTATTTATATGGAAAACTTTTATTGAATTTTTCTTCTTGATGCATCTGGTCAAAAAGAAAATTAAATTTTGCTCTCATATGAATGATAAAAATTGTTCACCTATAATCTATATGCCATGCTTGTATAACCTGAAGGAATACATTTACTGTAGAATCCATGGTTGCTGAACATACAGAATCCTAAATCTTAATCAATGCCGACTATGCACTGATGTTGCCCTTTTGATTTGATGATATACGTATGGTGGAGAGTGGAATTAGAGCTGAACATATAAGATATAGCAGGCCTACAAGCGCAATGGCATTATTACAAACTACTTCTCAAAAGTTCTTCCTGAGAACAAGGTTCCCACTTTTATCTGCAAGGAGAATAAACTTAACAAATATGTATGCCTGCAACTCCCTTACAACCCTTTGTGCCAGTTAAAGCAATATCAACTATATTTGTTAGTGTTGGAACCAGAATCCAAATGTGTTCGCAGAATTGACAAATAAAAAGAATGGTGCGCATAGGGTCCACAGGTACCTTAAGGAATAAGGATAATATCTCTATACCTCTTTTCAGTTGCCACCAAGATTGGGCCAGGCTTGAGTGTTTGTTCTAACGATTGAAATTCTCTCCTCACTTGCCTTCCTTATAAAACCAGACTCTGCATAACATCTTGGCATGGGTAGTCGTAGTTTGTTAGAGCATCCCCCAAGGAATATAACGCCACTGTGTGACAAACAACCCTTAGTTCACCAAAAACAAAGGGCTGATAAACTGCAAGAGACCATTCCTATCAGGATTGTGGAGTCTGCAACCAGATATCAGTACATAAATAACAGAATTGAAGAGGTATGAGATTATCATGTGCATGTTATTTGGTTTTGCTCAAACAAAGGAAAAAAAAGAGGAGATCTCCTCATATGTCCTAACCTTTAAGCCTGCAATGTCTTCATGCAGATGTATCATCATCAACAACAGATTCAGAGCCACAGCCATTTCTTGTCTTCTAGGCAGACATTCCCTCCGGAAAGGCACATGCTTCTGCAAGGAGGGAGCATTCCAGCAGAGTCAGGGCTTGTTCTTTCGACTGATGCTAAACCTAGATTAAAATGGACACCTGAACTACATGAGCGTTTTGTGGAGGCGGTAAATCAACTTGGTGGGCCTGATAGTAAGTACATGTTTAAACCCTACTATCTACCATACAAGCTAACATAAGGAAGATTACCATCTAAATTCTGAAATTTGCAGAAGCTACACCAAAGACAATCATGAGACTTATGGGTGTCCCTGGACTAACACTATACCACCTTAAGAGTCATCTTCAGGTAGACATGGAATTTCTAGTATCGTGTTTTCCCTTGTATGCCTTGAGGCAAGAAACTAAGTTGATTTGTCTTTTACTAGAAATACAGGCTAAGCAAAAACATTCACGCCCAAGCTAATGGTGGAAATGCAAAAAATGGTAATTATAGCATTCTCTCATTACATAGCAGTTATCAGCCTCCAATTAAGCTTAATACTGAATGTCCTTTCTGCAATTCAGTGGTTGGCTGTGCCATGGCAATGGAGAAACCACCTGAAGGAAATGGATCACCAGCTAGCCACTTAAACCTTGGAAACCAGACAAACAAGTAAGAGATGAATAAATGTTTGCTTCAACATGTTTGCATATGATAACATGGATTTGCATTTTATCAGATCTGTGCACATAGGTGAAGCCCTTCAGATGCAAATTGAAGTACAGCGTCGACTGCATGAGCAACTTGAGGTACAGAAGCAGAAGAAAATAAATCATACTATTACCACCTAAATTACCATTTGAACATTCGTTATGAATACATAAATGTTTACATTTTCTAACTGATGCATCCCTAGGAGAGCTTAGTGTAGAAAACTGGAGTAGATTGTGTGGCCAAATATAGCAAAAGGTATCCCAAACCAGGCTTTAAGTAGATCTAGGACACTCATCGAGCGAAGGTTTATTTTGCAATGAAAGTACCAGATGTACAGACATCCCAATAAAGAAAATTAATGTATGCATATCTTTAGCTTGCGAGCATCCACATAGTTTGTCTTTCACACAATGAACATCTATAGCTCATTTATCAACAAAAGTATATGCTGAACACCAGAGCATGATTTATAAGAGGCTCACAATGCAAGAGGGTCTAGTCATGGTTGTTAGGGATATATTCTTGTCATAATTGACTAGACACAGTTTTAAAAAAGAACATGTAAAAACTAAAGATGCTAAAAAAGTTCAAATAAACTAACCAATTGTAAATGCAGAATTTATTCTTTTTCATGTCACGAGCTTTTTTACGTAAATGCTCAAGTACTGAAAATATGATACCTTACACATAAATGATGCCTTTCAACAGGTACAAAGACATTTGCAACTCCGCATTGAAGCACAAAGGGAAGTACCTACAATCTGTGCTAGAAAAGGCACAGGAGACCCTTTCAAAGCAGAATGCAGGGTCAGTCGGTGTAGAAACAGCGAAGATGCAACTTTCAGAATTAGTCTCAAAGGTATCAACAGAATGCCTCCAGCATGCATTTACAGGCTTTGAAGAGATTGAAGGTTCCCAAATTCTACAAGGGAACACCATCCAACTTGGCGATGGGTCAGTTGACAGCTGCTTAACTGCTTGTGATGGCTCACAGAAAGATCAAGATATCCTATCAATCAGCCTTTCTGCTCACAGAGGAAAGGAAATAGGAGGCATGACCTTTGATATACAAGCAAAAGAAAGAGGAAGAGCGGATTTGTTTCTTGACAAGCTAAGCATGACTCCTCCAAGCCACCTAGACAGGCGTGAGAGAGACAATTTTAGTATGACACGCAAGGCAGCAAAACTGGATCTGAATATCAATGACACCACTGACGGGCCACAGAACTGCAAGAAAATTGACTTGAATGGGTTCAACTGGACCTAAAGAAGAGTTAGAAAAAAGAAGACCTTGCAAATTAAATTAAATCTGACTTGATTTATCAAGAGTGACAAGCTTATAAGCTCGAGAGTGGCTCCTTTCTGCCAAGATAGCAGCAAAGAGTGGAAGTGAAACCAAATGAGTTCTTCCAAAGATCAGCAGCATTGACATATCCTCCATGGCAGGACCTAGGTGACCTTCGGAACAGCGGTGCTGTCGGCCCATCACAGTTCAGTGAAATAAGTGATGGAACTAACAATAAGTAGGTCATGTAGATCGGTAGAGTGTACTTGAGAGAATCCAGTGTTCTCCGGCTATACCTTATTGTGATTCTGTACACGCATATAAATACAACGATTTTTGTCACAAAACCATGCTACTGATTGCTGTTGGGACTGAACTGATGTGTGATTTCTCTTTATCAATTGCCCCTATTTTGCCTTTTATAAGATCAGCGTGTGTCTTGCCTGCATCCTGCTGCTAAATGCTGAATTTAAAAGACAGCATCTGGCGCACAAAACAAAAGGGGCGGATGCAACACCGCGTCGTGTTCCTGTTGGGATTGGGGTTTCATGCGGCTACGAAGCGGGAATGGAACAGATTTACTCCCAATGCGCAAATCTAATAAAACGTCAGGACTGCTTTTCGATATCAAGGCAGATAAATCAAGCAGCCGCTGAGCTGCAAAGGTAAGTAAATCAATCGTACCTCCAAATTGATCTAGGTGGTGCCGGCTTTGCGTGACTGAAGAAGGGGATCTTCCCCTGCTAACGAACGCCGCCGCCTCTTCCCTCGCAATAGGTTAAAAAAAACTCAGCCGATTCTGAGAAGGGGGACGGGGCATTAGAGAATCTATCTATACTTCCACTTGGGTTTTGCTCCAATCAATTTGTCAGTTTGATTTGAAGGTCGCCATGGAAGCCGTCGGAGGCTCGGAGCCGCTGTCAGATCAAAAGAACGACCGTTTTTTTTTTTTTTTTTTTTTTTTTTTTTTTTGAGAAGAACGACCGTTTCTTCTGGTGACTTTTGCCGAGGACTAAAGCCCAAGTGCATTCGGCCCCTTTAGCTTGCTTTGCGGCCCATTATTTCATTCGTTCTTCTGCGCCGAACATCTCCACACTAATGCAAGCCCATCTCCACTAAAAAAACTAATGCAAGCCCATCGTCATTCATCGAGCCGTTTCTGTGGAGAAGTGGAGATACTGTAAACAGCGCTGCAGCTGAGGATATGCAGGCTCTACAGTTATGCTGACCAGATGGTTATCTTGTCAAAATGCGTGCTATACATTGACCTGGTCCGTCAAAAGACCCAGCAGTTGATGGTTGAATCAGCAATGACATTGATCCCGTCACTTCACGCGAAAAAACCGGCTGAAGCTTTGCCTTCTGCTACAAACCATCACTATACGATACATTACTCCTATAGCCTATAGGCTAGTAGCTACATGCAGTCACTGAAGGATTCGGTTGCCTAATTCTGCGCACTTTGGCACAGATGATCGATCTGACGCTTCTCATTTTCTTCAAAACCTACTTTGCATAGAGTAATCCCACAGGCTTGACTAGGGTTTGCATCGCGATCACCCCGTACGTCAAGTGCTCTTATCCTAAGCTCCCTTGTCCCACCCATTCTATACGTATCAACATCATGCTGAAGTCGTAAAGCTAACTTTATGATTCATCTATCACTATAGTCTATAAGCAAGTACCGAAGTAGTATTAGTTTGCAGATAGTGATTAGTGAGATAGATGAAAGATGGCGCCGAGGCAATAATGCTAGTGGCGACTTGAGCGTGTGTTTGTATGTCATGCGGGATGCGTACAATTTAGATGCCGTTTGGTAGGGCTCTTCTTTGGCTCCGACTACTACCAAAGAGCTCTACTCCCTCCGTCCCTAATTGATTGTCGTCGTCAATTTTCGTGCCACAAATTTAACTTGATTTGTACAGAATACATGTAACATTTATATCTCCAAATAAATTTATTAAAAATAGACAAAAAGATCTTTTTGATAATACTAATTACTTAACATTAATATTTATATATTTAAATATATAATTGCCGGCAATAGTTTCTCGGAAGTGAGAACTAAAAAAACATTTAGGAACGGAGGGAGTACCTTAGTAGGAGATGTCGTTTGGAGTTATTTCCGGTGGAAAAAAAGCCAATGCCGTTTTGAAAGATCCAAAACGGCACCAACTCCTCCAAAGTAGACAATGAGCAGTCCTACTAAAAAGGGCTCAATTTCACTTATAGAGCTTTATAACAAAGTGTCCTTATTAATTTAATGAGAAATGCCATATAAAAGATGAATTGAGACAAGAAAAAAAAAGATTTTTTTTTTTTCTCACAAGAATTATAAACATATAGCGTTTACTTTAGTACTCCCTCCATTCCAAGTTCACTTTGGCTTTTCTAGATACATTTATTTTGTTATGAGTCTAATTATACACTATGTCTAGATACATAGTAAAATAAATGAAGTTTACTTTAGTTATTATTTTGATCCTAGCATTATGACATATCATTGTTGATAGAAGAAATTCAATATCTTGAGTGCATTTGTGGTGTAGGCGGAAATGCATGTTTTTGACGGTTTCGCCGGTTTTGGCTTCTCCGCCCGTGCGGCTGGAGTGAAGGGTGTTGGCTACCGCGAACCGAGGAGACTCCTTCTTGTTGGTGGACAGGGGTCATCTTTCTTTGTCGTTTGGTACGCTTGCAGTGGGATCGCGCGAATCGGCATTGCTTCGCAAGGGCGTGCGGCGGCGGGATCGCATCTTTGGACGGCGCGGCGCGGCAACGGCAACGGGATGACTCGCTTGCTGCGGCGGATCGCGGCGGGTCTTTTCAAAGATGGTGGAACCACCCGGTGTGGCACAACGTCGGATGATGGCGCAAGCGACAACCCCCGGGTCCTTCTGGCTCGGCGGGGCGGCGGCCTTTGTGCGCGTGGAGATGCTACGAGGAACGTCCGAATCGCGACGGCGGTCCGGTTGCTTCAAGATGATCCTCGGGGTGGGGCAGCTTGGCTCGTTGTCTTGACGGCAACCTTTGGAACAGGCCGGAGCATGGAGCGTTGTGGCGGCGGCGTGGCGAGGAGGCCCAGCGCGACAAGAGAGAGTACGGCGCCCGGATGCGGCAAGGTCCCCACGTGTTGTGGAGGCTCGGTCTCGGTGTTTTCATTCCGTCGGATGGCGGCCTTGTTCTGGCGGCATTGCGGCGAAGGGTCCTACAGCGGTGGCCTTCTCGGTGTGGTGGTGTCCTCCCTCTTGTTTGTCTTTGGCGTTTGATCTCGTCGGTGGTTGTCGACTGCGCTTGTGTGCGGTTTGTGGGTGGTGCCGCAGTTGTTTTTTCTATCACTCTGCCGCCGCTGTGTGTGCTTTGTTTAGAGTTTTGGCCATGTTGGCCGTTGTAGCGGTAACCCGTGTTGATGTCCCAATCCAACCGGGTGAGTTGAGTTTTAGCTTTCTTCCCTTTTCTTTTGGTGTTTGTTTTGTTGTAACTTGCGCCTTCTAGCGTCTCCTTCTTTTTAATATAGCGGGCAGCTCTTACGTCGCCGTTTTAAAAAAAAAAAAAAACTTATTTAGATTAGTTTTATGTAGCTATAGTTTTTTGAAGGATTTTTATGTAGCTATAGTAGTACGCGGGAAGAACGAAGTCCTCCGTGGAGTACGCGAGTATCGCCGCTGGATGCGCAAATTATGTGTTGGCGAGATGACCACTCGCTGTTCCCGAAGTTGATTAGGCAGGGTCGAAGGACTTGCTACAGCTGGCGATCGAGGTTGTGCATGCATCAACACTGGGCCAAGAGGAAGAACAACGCACTAGTCTTCAGTACTTCCGCACGCAGCACAGTGAATAGTCTTAAATAATTTGACCCCGTGTGCAGTGCAGTCGGCGGTCGCATGCAGAGCCGATTCCTTGGCCTCGAGCGACGCCAAACTCGGTTTGGCGAGACCGATCGAGATGGGCGAAGGTCGAAGGAATACTCCTGGCTCGACTCGGGGGGACGTACGTACGCAGTATGTGCCAGAATAGGACACTCGACCGACATCTTACCCGCGTTGTCACGGAATACTTCCAGCGTGAAGCCAGCCATGCATCAGGATCGCAGATAAACTGCTACAGCCTCGATCCAAAACCGTGTGCTTATGCAGGGCACCCCCAAAAACCGTGTAAGAAAGGGCGATTTCCGGGGAAAATGACGAGGATCGACGCGCTTTTCCCCCCGGATAGGCTACATTGGGCGGTGGAGGGGCAGGTGCCGCCTGCCGGCGTCGGAGCCGGCCGCTTGACACGTCCGTTCAATTCAGTACAGTACAGCTAGCGAGCTAAGCCGCCCAGGAACCTCTGCACGAGCGAGCGAGAGCGGCCGCCCCCATCATTGTTCTTGCTTTGTTTGCGGCAACAAGCAAATGTTTCAGTTCAATGCATATATCCTTTGCTGTACTACTGGCATTATATGTGCATGCATGTCTGTCGTCTGAATGTCTGATACGGTGTAATATATATGGATTGGTGATACGGTGTAATATATATGGATTGTTTCATCAGTACGTGCTGCGAGGATTTCCTAAACCTGGCCGTGTGTAGGTACGGTACGAGATAGTATATACTATTTGTGATTGTTGTCTGCTGCTGCATGCCTGCATGTGGGCTCATGTGGAATAGGCATGTGCTTGGTGCTACACTTCGACACCGTATCGAGAAATAGAGTTTGCAGGGGAATGAAAGAGGGCGGTCGAAAGTGGAAACTCCTGCATGATATATCATTTATATGTAAGGTGCAGACACGTAGGCTAACTACGTTGTCCCACAAAGACTACACATATTTATCACCCCAATCAAGTTTGTTCCATTTTGTTAACTAACATGCTTACTTTTCTAGCAAGACACTGTACACAGGTGCATACATGGATGTGGTTTAAAATACATATGGATGGGGTTAAGCGTTATATACAAAATGCTTTATAATCTATTCTATATACCTACTAATAAAGCGAGAAAATTTCAGTTTACCCTTTTTCGGTCCACCGCCTTTTGGTCCACCCCCGCCTAGTCATGGGACTGTCCACCACCCCGGCCCGTAGAGTTCAGGGAAAAATAAAAAGAGTTTCCATCTAGCTACAAAAATTTTCGCACAAGATCAACTCGGTGCGACAAAAATTTTAGAACCACCTGTACGAGTCCGGCACACAAAACGTTCGGATAACGTTACCAGTCCCCAAAAAACCCCGCCCCACCCTTATAATTATACCGTAAAAAGAAGCTCAACAAAAAGAAAAGTTTTAGAAATATATATAAATATAAACATATATACGGCAAGAAAAGATAAAAAAAATATTTTGAGAATAGAAAACATATACTGCAAAACAAAACACCATCCCCTTTTCTATATGGCACAAAACAAAACGTTTTGGGTTTCGGGGAAAAAAATATACGGCAAAGAAAAAAAAACGGTTTCCCATGAAAAGTCGTTCCCGAAATAAACTCTTCCATATAAAAATCATATAAAAAGACCGACTACAATCAACTAAACAGACCAGACACATATTGGAATAGAGGAATTCGGAAAAGAGCTTCACATAAATCTTCAAGCGTTATAGATGGTTTAATTGATGTATTGATCATCCAATAAATTATTATTATACACCCGTTGCAACGCACGGGCATATTTACTAGTTTAGGATAAATTCTAAACCTTTAATACTTCACATGTTTTCATAACGGAGAGAGTATAGTTAAAAATCCACACAAAAGACAAAAGGATGTGTCGATTCGGCCAGATTGGGCGGAATTGACACCGATTCTGATCGTCGGGTGATGAAGGTGACGAGGGCGGTGGTGATGACGGCGATTGGCGGCGAGGTGGACGTAGATTGATGACGATGGCGAAGTAGTAGAGAGAGAGGAGGAAGGGAGGGGCGGCGGCGCTGCCGTCGGCCGCGGCCGGCGGGGCGCTGGCCGGGCGCGCTGCTGCCGGAGCGTGGGCAGGCGGCGGCGGCGGTGACGGCGGCGGGCGCCGGGGAAGGGAAGGGAGGGAGAGAGAGCCTAGGGCTGGAGAGCTGTTGGGAGTTACCCCTTTAATTTATTTCTTCTTAAGATTCAACCGACTACATGCCCCTTGTATTTATAGTCCGAGGGAGACTTGATAGATGTAGAGGTTTCCTTATAGATTGGAATTCCTCTTTTACAAACAACCTATTTATTCCCTATTTTATTCCTATCTTTATTCCTTAAATATTCCTTACTTAATTGCGCGGCAACCGACGTGGCGTTCTTACGACGGATGCATGGCGGCCGGCCGGCTAGGCTGGCGCCCGGGGCCTTGGGCCCTAGGCGGCGGCGGTTCCCCCCTTGTTGGGCCCTATTCCGGCGATCTCTTTTTGGTTCATGACAGGATGTAGCTAGAAATAATAAGATCATAATTTAGAGCTCCATTTGGCCTTATACATATATAAGGACAGACATTCCAAGCACGGTCCAGCCGACATACATAGACATACAGCAGTACAACATAAGACAGTTGAATTAAATCATTACAAATGTGCAACTGTCTAGTTCAAATGAATATGTAGCTCGTCTGTCAAGGAGATTCATCATGCAGTGCATGTATCCTTGTAAAGAAAATGGTGCGTGAGAGAGAACACCAATATTGTAATTCATAATCGATCGGAAGACTGAACCACCCACGTACGTTGTCTCGATCTTATGTTTTAAGGACATATATAGGTACTTTCTTGAGGTGCAGTATACATATATTTTCTTGGTGCTATCTAACTTTTTCGATCTTCTCAAAGGACTCTATATGGATGATGGACAGATATATATATCATTTGCTTGCAAATGTCCCACCTTGATTGATCATGAACTGCATCCCATCTCTGAACACCGATGAATATCGAGTAGTAGAGACCGGCAGAGTGACTGCGCTACAATCTAGCTACGCGCGGGCAGTTTTAAGTTGGCCTTGCTACCTGTGTGGAAAACAGAAAACAATTGTTGTTACTTGTAAGGTATGTGGTTTTGCTATGCACACTACAGTATGTCTCCAAATATATATATAAAGCTATGTATCTAGAAAATTAAAACTACAATATCTTACAATTTGGAATAATGGAGTACATGTAGCAAAAGCTATGTATCTATATACATAGCTTTTTGCTATATACTAGAAAGAAGTATGATTGAAAGAATGTCTTATAATCTGGAATGAATGAAGTATATTACAAGGAGAAAGAAAAATAAACAATGATTACCAGTAATGCTAAGTGCATTATTTCAACTGATCTTATAAATGCATATACTCATATATGAATGCACATGAATGTTGTATGTGTATATATATGTACAACGTAATGTACGCCAATGTGCAGCTAATTAGAGAGCTTGAGTGGATTAAATACTGGATTAGATATATATTCCATTCGTTAAAATTGTAAGTTGTTTTGACTTTTCTAGATATATAGAGTAGTATGTGTAGACATTTTATATTTAGGTGTGTTTAAGAAATGCTACTATATAGAAAGACACTTAAAATTTAGAATGGATGAGGTAGACGAGAGAGGCGAAATGGGGGAGATCACCAAGAAATAGCTTTCGCCCATCTGCAAGCTCTGCGCTAGAATTCCATAATCGTTGACTGGGAGGAGGGCCCCGGTGGAATGGATTAGCATCACGTCCTGGCCGAACATGGCTCGCAAGTCTATTGGACCCCTGGGAACCTCCATTGGGACTCCATTGATGAACACCGTGATCGTCGCTGGAATTAGAAGGCACAATCAGCCAATCAATCCACACAGGTAGACAGTTAGTTCAGAATCCACTAAAAAAGAAATCAAATAGAGCGGCGGCATCTTAGAATTATATCTAGCTAACTGACGACAGAATTAACAAATGGATGCGTAGTTCTAAATTTGAGATGATTCTGAATGCCATTTAGTCGTTGCTATATAATTAGTATATATACTCCCCGGGTCGGTCTTCATTCTCACGTTTTGGGTCTAGTTTTTTTTTTTCTTGAGAGAGGCTAGCATGCATGAAAATATGATGATAGTAGTTGTATAGTTGCATGCTTGGATTACACCAACATTAGCTTAAATGCTAGCTGCTAATACTAGGAGGCAATACCTAACTTTTTTTTTGTTAATTGATGATACTAAATGTACGGCAGAAGTATATACATGCAGGAAAATGGTGAAGTGCCAACCCAATTAATACCATTTCAAAGGCATAGGAGTATGTAAATAATTGAACTTCCTGTTTAACATACTAGCTAGCTAGCTAGGTATCAAATACATGGTTAAATGGTACTCGAAAGTTTCATATCCACATGCACGGTCGCATGGTGCGAGAGGTTAAGTAGATCAAAAGGCAAAAACAAGTATGGTGTCGATGCATGCATGCATGAGATAGTTCAGTACTTGGATCAATGTTCATATTTAGATTTTGTTTTAGTCCTAACTCAACTTTGAAAATTATGTCTTCCTTGTTCCTTGATGTTGAATTAAATTTCTACAAACAGTCCACGTATGGATGTACATGGTGTGGCACACTAGACAGGACAACATATGTATCATGTGGTATGATCTTATGCACCGGTATATGGGAGGTAACCGAACAATACTGAAGAACTAAAGAACAAGAACCGATGCAATTAATTAATGCAAGGAAGACCAAAATAAAGCATGCGAGTAGTCCAAAAGAACCAAGCTAGATCTCCTCGAATTCTGCATCAATTCCCTGCTACTTCATCAATGAAAACAAAGACAAAACTGTAGCGGTGAAAACGTACTGAAAACCTACGTTTTTCATCAAAAATTTGAGAAATATATGCATGAAATAGACGAACGAAGCCACACCGATCCAAAATTCGAAGACAAAACCACAGAATTAAGCTAGATCAGTGTTCTGTAGTATACTCACCCGCAGGTGATTGGCATGAGTAATACTGCTGCTGGTGGTGTGCGGTGGTGGTGCTCGGCGCCACCGAGGCCGAGGCGACTGGCGGGCTCGGCGCCGCGAACCCCATCTGCCGGGAGATGGCGAAGAGATCGTCGCTGCCGCCACTGCTGCTGTCCACGTCCCCATCAGCCCTGTCGCGAGTGGTGACGAAGCGCCACACGACGCCTGGAAGTACCCACCGCCTGTGGTGCCGGGCACCCCGTTCCGGGCGCGAACAGCCCAAGAGACGAGCCCCGGTGCTTCCCGACGACGAGGAGGAGCTCGCCTGCTGGTCATACTGGCAGGCGGTCCCGCCCATGGCCAAGGGATATTGTAGAGCCCCAGAAGGAAGGCCGCCGACGGTGGCGCTAGCCGCGGGAGAGCTGTTGGCCGCGGATGAGGCCGCGGCGCCGCGGCGGCGGCGGCCGCAGCGGCTTGCATCTGGCGCTGGCGGCGGCGCGAGCGGGAGCGGCGGTTCTGGAACCAGTAGAAGACGTTGGCGTCCCCGACGGCGCCGAAGCGCTCGAGCAGCTTGCGGATGCGGACGGTTTCATCCTTGGGCGGGTTGACCATGCCGCTGTTGAAGATGGACTCGAGGATCAGTATCTGCTCCGGCTAGGGCGTCCACCGCGACCGCACCGGCTCCCCGGTGCCCCGGCCTCCGCTACCACCGCTTCCGCGCTCCTCAGGGCTGCCGCCCGACGACTGCCCGTCCGGGCTATTGCTGCTCCCCTCCATCGATCGATCGAACTGCTGGTTAGGTGAAGAAGAACGTTGGTTCAGATTGGAATCTTTGGTTCTTGGAAGGTTGTCTGTGCGCGCGACACAGGATCGAGTAGCACACACACTACGTGCAGTGGGAGGTCGGAGGGCAATATAGGTTTGTGCTTCGACCTCGATCGAGAAAGAAGTGAAGTGGCTAACTTGACAAGAGAGAGAGAGAGGCACCCAGTTTATTAGAAGGAGATCGACAACCACCCTTGCAGACTCATGTCTTTGTTGTGGGGTTGTACTTATAGGAGGGGCGGGGAGCCTAGAAGAGGAAGAGTAACTCCATTGTAAGCTATCTACTGCAGAGTGTGGTACAACTTCTTTTTTTACTTCAAGTTGGTTAGGAGACCAGGAGAAGCAAGCTCTTAGCGCTTTGCTAGTGTTGCTTAGGGTGCTAACCAGCTTATTAATTAATTTTCTATACTACTAGCTAGTGTGATGTGATGATTGATGGCCAGTAATTAAACTATATGTAATGTAAATATATTATTACTAAGAAAAGTACTACTACTGGGGAACATTTGACATTCTCCCATGTTCTTATCTCAGGAGAGATCACTGTAGGACACTTTGGGAGGTGAATAATTATGTACTATGAACATTCCAAGTGAAGCTTTCCTGATGTTTGATTGCTAAGGAAATTCCATGCTACTTTTGCAGGGGTACAAAATGGTGGAGAACCCACTGCTGGCGTGTCTTCAGATATATATATTCATCAGAATGTCATCTCATATACTCTCTCCATCCCACAAAGAATGACACTGGTTAAACTTTATTGACCTTGACTATATTTATAGAAAAATGAGCAACATTTATATCTCTAAATAAATTTATTATGAAAGTACATTCAACCATCTATCTAATGATACTAATTATGTATTATCAAATATTAATATTATTTGATATAAAATTGGTTAAAGTTGAAAGAAGCTCATTTTTCAGGAAGCGAGAATGACATCTATTTTAGGACGGAGGGAGTACCATCGATTTAGCTTGATGGAAATAGTGCCTATTATTGTGCTCTCTTCTTGGCTAGGAGTACTTGTGAGGTGATAGGCCTTAGTTTAGGAGAAAAACCAGGAGAGAGTAGGTAGCATGATGACTAAGATGCCCACTGATTACTATTGGTCGGTTTTATGGGAGAGTGCAATGTTTCTAGTGATAGCAACATTGTCAGGGATGGCGTAATGGCCCAAGAAAAAAAAAAAAAATCAAAGAATCTTTACCTGCAGGTGCTTCGTATCTGACCCTCATCTGTGTAGCTATACTATTTAACAACACTCATATAAGATTTCAGCTTATTATAGATGCAAAGTTTGTTTATAAGCATGGTTGTTGCTTTGATTCATCTGTTTTAGCTAGCTCTGGTGTGATTCTCTCCTCAGCCGTTACTACTGGGTATAACTAACGCTCTTCTTCCTAGCAGCATGACAAAAGTTGCATTGTTTTATGCTTGCAAGCTGCAACAGATAACCAACGACGCCTTGCGTGTTAAATATTTTATTTCACAAATTTGCACGCTGCACTTGATTAGTTTTTGCAGCTAACGTCCATGATCAATGGCATGACAGATTAGGTTCCTCTCCAGTCAAATGGTGAGTTGCATCGATCAACATCACATAAAGAGCTCGGCTCGTACGTGGCTATCAAATCACGCGGCCAATACGTAAACAAATAAGAGAACAGACATCCATGGTTTCAATTATCGTTCAACGATGGAAAGAGAAGCACCTCAGTTCCCACTATCATCCCACCAAATTGTCTTATCTTAATTTGACGGTAAACCAACTATTAACATCTCGATCACCACTTGTTTTTTTTTTCTATTATTGAGCAACTCCAACAGATGTGTTCCTTGCTGAGTAGACTATTTATGGTTTTTAGAGGAAAAAGTTAAATTCCAACAGATGTGCTACATAGTTTTGTAAAATATCAAACATGTTACCCCTAAAATCTCGAGGGCCATAAATATAGTCAGTCGTAGCCATTTGCTACCTAACTTTGTTAAATATCTGGATCTCGGTCTTCTTTTTTGAGAAGTTGTATATTTTACAAATTGGCTAAAAATGAAATTTGGCTATTAAGTTTAACCAATCTCTTGGAGTTGCTCTAATGAACTATTTTATCACGGTTGTATGTGTATCATCCTCGGATGGTGGAAAAGGGAAACATTTTATTGAACTCAAGATAATTACATTGAATTGAGATACAAGTATACAACCACTTTGATATCAACTTTCAACCACTTCACATAAAAGCATAAATAAAGCCTATAAAAGTTTTGTTTCTAAAGGTTCATACACACTAGTGGGTAATTTGATCAAGATTATGGTATGGTTCATGTTTTCATAACAATAGAGAGACGACTAATTTAGATACGAACATACTCCCTCCATCCCAGAGAGATGGTCGTTCAAGCTCTCCTTGGTATCCACGCGCTAATGCCTAGAATGACATACTCATCGGGACTGAGGGAGTAGGGGTCATTATTTTTCGAGAACGTGTTGCAGGTGTTTCATTAAGAAGGGGCTAGAATTTTTACACACCCAAAACATCATCTACGGCGAGATGCCATGAGCGAACTAGGTGAACACAAACACAAGGCACCGCAGGCGGTGTAAACACGTTGTACTAACTAAAAAAACTAAATTTGCGACCTAGGAGCTTTCATGGCAATATTTTCATCGATGATTATAATCTATTGAATTGACGGCGTGGTCTTTGTAACTTTTGTTAGGACCTATAATTTATCTTTTTTTTGTTATGCATCTAATGAGGATTAGCATAGAAGCTTAAAAAATCTATATAATTGTAAGATAAGATATCTGTTATTTATTTGTCGACAATCAACAACAGAAATATGCTTCGATTTATTTAACATCAACCACAACACGGACCACCAATTAACTGTCTTGTCCTTTTATGGCTTTGTCACCGGCCGGAAGGCAAGTTAGTTGCAGCCTTGCAGGGTTACTTCAAAATAGAGTACCCTACGAAAATCAGTATATATTACAATTACAATGGTATAGGATAATCATGCTCGAATTAACTGCTTAATTTAGTATGAATCTAACACAAAATCTAGCGGTGTGTACCTTTTTCACCTTGCATGCATGTTAAATAAAGTGAGGAGTCCCCGTCGCATTTCTCGCATTCTTTAGGGTAGATGCTCCTATCAGCCACCCCAAAGAGAGTCCAAATCACATGTGCTGTTAGAAGGCAGGAGTCAGGAGGAGACAGGTGGGTCCCACAATTTGGCTTTGCCTTGACCTTATTTTTATTTAATTAGTGATAGTGTATAGTGATGGGTCCCTGCAAACAGTATCCCTCCTGTGTTTCACTACAACATGTTTGTTTTAAATTTCATTTTTGTGGCACCTTGTAGACCATAAGATTGTGGAGAGCTGACAGGGTCCAAAAACTTATAGCCTATTTATCTCACTTACATGCATGTGCCACAGCCGAGTAAAATTTTGATTTGATCAAACTAGCAAAAATGAATTATGAATTAGGGTAAAAAATTTTCTGTTTGTTTGAGCTAGGAATTATAGTAAAATCTGCAATCTTATACTGGAACAAAACATGCTTAACAGTGAATTGCCCTTGGCCCTCTTTGCCAAGGGCAGATAAACCAAACACTTTTGTTATGTTAAGAGTGTCCAAGAATGCTCAACCAAACTTGTTATCACTTCTTGGGTTGATTCCAAAAATTGGCCATATATATAATCCTATTGCTCATCAATAGTTTACTTTTGGAGACAAAAATTGTTAGAATATAGAATGTCAAGTTGGTAGCTCGACTATTATTGCGACTTAAATAGATTACTTTTCATGCCATGATTCTTTATCAGAATAAACAAAATCTTGCTATTTTTTTAATGATTTTTATGTGTTGGGTTTAGCCTCACCTTGCTGTGGAGTAGCATCTCCAAGCTCGGAAGCCTCAGGTGGTTCATAAGATGGGGGTTGCCAATTTGATATTACTCTGGACGGCGGATTCATTCTTTATGCATAGATCACAAGCTTCAACTGTCGTTATGGCATCTGGTGAAATGATATAATCATTGCTCAATAGCTTAATGATGTGTGTTAGCTAGGTCGGTTAAAAATGCACTCCAGCCGTTACCTATTGACTAGAGTCTATAAAAATAAGGTTGAGTGCATACAAACAAATTTTTGTTAGCAAAGCTTTATTCTAGAAATAAGCATCTTTGCTAAAGAAATGGTCTTTACAATCGGTTCGTGACATCCCATCAGAATCAATTTCTGTTCGGGTACCCGGCCAGTGGTATCAATATATATCACTCCCAACTAAAAAAACTGAGAGTGAGTGTGCTACACTTCCTACCTGATCCAGGCCACCATACTATGCTATATAAACACTATTACTTATGAATGCACTTCTCGGGCCTCATGCATCATATCAAATAGGAAACACATCTAGGTTCATGTTTCACTATTGATCATAGTTTTTTTGGCAATAATAACCAGTGGCGGAGCCAGGCCGGGGCCAGCTGGCATGGCTCCACCCAATATTTAGTGAAAAAAATTAGTAGCTCTTCTCATCTTCTGTATTTTATGCATAATTAGGCACCAGCCCAGGCACCAATATCAGCTCATGTATGTACTCCTACGTAGCCAAACCTCGCCACCACATACAGCAGTCAGTTTTGGCCTTCTCTGGGCGATCCACTAGAGTATGAGCCTACGATCGCGTTCAAGCCGGCTGGCATAGCGCCGCCGTTGGCTTTAGTTCAGCACTCGGCATGGGCTTATGGGCTCGGTTCATCGTCCGTCCACTGGCTCGTTCACCGTCCGTCCCAAGACGCTCACGGCTCGCTCGCTCTACCAGTTTCTACAACTACAACGGAGCATGTCTTTTCGCAAGAACGGAACTTGTTAAAACCAGGACACGGAATAAGATGAAGAATGGGTTCCTAAGAGATTGCTTAATAATTTACATTGAAAAGGAGATTGCAAAGTGGAGTTTACAACCGATCAACTTATTGATGACTTTGATGCGATTCGAGACGTGCAGGGCAAAATTTAATTGAAACATGTTATTTCCCTTAATCATTTATGTTTATTGCTTGTTGTTACATTTTTCATCGCAAATTTATCACAACATGAATAATTTATTATTTAATAGAGATTTTGGTGTTTCGATATATGATCAAAACTCTATCTCGATATATATCAAATCTTTTAGTAGACTATATTTGATTGTCCGGTCCCCTCCATATATAAATCCCGGGCTCCGCCCCGATAATAACCTATATTTTCTTGGGTTGGATTTGGCTCAATGGAACCCCAACACTTCAGGTTTATGCACATTCTCTCCACCATGCATCTAAACATTTGTATAACTATGGTCCACGTAACCCTCAAAGTAACTGAAAAGTCCTACACTACAAGATCATACCTCAAATAGGAAAACATCTAAATTCATGTTTTAGTAAATAGCTAGCCATAGGGAAGAGTGGTAAATAGCTTATCTCAATAGAGCAAGTCATATTAAAATCCAGAGAATCCGAGAACGGACTCCAAGCACAGAGGAACGAACGAAGGTTCCAAGCCTATGTGGTCCCAATGTCAGAGGAGTGAGACTAGGGCTGACGTGACAGTACCCTTGCCGGCCCTGGCAGTGGCAGTAGCAGGCGGAATGGTCAGTTCCTGCAGGCAGCTAGCAGCAGCGCAACGCGGCGAAGGCATCGATCGAAAGAGATCCGGCTCGCGCGACGCGACGACGCATCATTCCGCCACCGCCGTCCACGTCTCACCGCGTAAAGTGGAGAAACGCGCGGACAAAACCGAAGGGGCAGACGCGACAAGGGGGCGCAGCGGCGTGTGCATGCGGGTTGGCCTCCTGGGTCGGTCGTGCTCTGCTCTGCTCGCTCGCCTCACCGCGCAGCACGACGCAGCAACGCGCGATCGCTAGGAGAGGAGGCAGGGAAAGCGACAGACAGCGCGGCAGGTCCAGCCCAGAAATGGTGTGCCGCCCCGCCCCGCCCCGGATCGGGAGGCGACGACGCGGGGACTGCGCGCGCGGGTCCGCCGGAGGCAGGGCACGGCACGGCGTCACGCCTGTCGCCGCCCGCGTGCTGCCGTTTCCGTGCCGCTTCCGCGCGCGGCTCGCCCGACCCTGTCCCTGTCCGCGTCCGCTCCGCACGTTGTAGCTTTTCGCCGACCTGCCTCTCGTCTCGCGTCCGCTTCCACCTGGGTCGACGCGCCCCGGCTGGCGGTTGTGCGGGCGCCCATGCCCATGCGTTCTCGCCTGCGCCATGCATGGGGATCCGACCGCGGGCATCCATCCATCGAAAGTTTTACAGCTACTGCCGCGGCCTTGTTTCCTACTCGTACTACCAGTAGAGTACTCTCGTTGGCAGATGATCCCGATGCCCGCTGGCGCTGGCATCAATCATTCATGCACGCATGCGCCGCGTCCCGTCCCCACTGCACTTTGGTTGCTTCCAGCATCCTGCACAAGATTCTACTCCGCCGGGACACATGATCAATTTTATTGCTACTGTATTTTACACTTGCATAGCGTGACGGCACACATGACGACTGCACTACAGTAGCTTCTGTAGGAGTACGTACTACATGCTTTGGTAGGAGTACTTGCTTTTCCATGCTGACAGAAATATTTCCGAGAACAAGGAGTCCATGAGACTAGCTAGGACTGTCGCTTTCCGGTACGACGACGATGGGATAAATAAAAATGCAAAGCAAGTTGCATGCCGGTTCTGGCAATGTTTCGAATTAGCTGTGGTAGCAAGCTAAGCCGCGCTTCGCTAAACTTCTGCATAGCTGAAGTAGGCAAAATCTGGAAAGAAACCTAATATATCTCGGTTATGGCTAATGTGTTCCAGGCTACTCAGTTCCAGAATCAACATATGTTAAAATGAACTTAAGATTTCTTCTCAGACCCAAATTCTGTGGCGCATGCAGGACTACCGGCAGCCGAAAAGTTCGGCACTGCGTGCAAGGTGGACAAAGCTAAACAAACCGACCGCGACCTGGACAGGAATTCCATCGCGTGTACTACTCGCTACTGCTGCTCACTGTCCAAGTCCTTACCGAACCAATGATGCAAACATGCCTAACATAATTGACCTTCCTGGCTTGGGCTCCTAAAGTTTGTCACTGGATCCAGAGCAGATGGAATCTTGATTGAAAAGTTGGATAGAGTTAGCCTAACGTAATAATGATCCATTCACCAACATACAGTACGGCCCTAGAAACGTGGGCAAGCAGGCTAGGCCTGAATGATCGAGATCCATGCAGGCACATCCCATTTTTTCCCTGCCAAGTCAAAATTGGCAAGAAGTTTTTTTTTTTTTGGTCTACTGTGGATATCTTAAATTGTGTTGTTTCCCAAGTGCCAAACAGGGGCTTCAATTGTGTTGTTTCCCTCTGATCAAAGCAAGTGGGTTTAGGAGGTTGTGTGAAACCATACGACATCATCACTAATAACTTCTTTATTATGTATGTCGTTTTTTCAATACATTCAATTAGAAATTGGAGAATACTCCCTCCATCCCGTAGAAATGGTAAAGGCCATTGGTTTTCCCACCCAGGGGTTCAAATCCCGGGTGCGACACTGAGTGGGATTTATTTCAGGATTTTTCCGGGCGCTATGCATTAAGTGGTAAGGGAAATCGAACTTCAAGATTTGCCGCTCAGTCCTTCGAAGGTGCTCATAGGGGTAGGGTTTTGCGTACGTGTGTTCATAGGGGTGAGTGTGCGTGCGTGTTGAGCGTCTGCGTTGTACTGTGTAATCTCAAAAAAAAAAAAAAGAAATTGCTGTTCTAGCGTTGAGTGGGAGTACTAAGGAGAGGGCAAAATCAACTGCATGTTCCTACTTCTATCGTCGTTGCCAGTGCACAAAGGACATCAATGCTACAAAAGTCTCCATTCAAGGACTGCCACGATGCGTAGAAGGGTCTGCTCCGGTGCATACCGCAAGCTACTAACCTAGTGGATGGTGGGATAGGAGCATAAAACAACACACGTGGTGGAACAACTGCTTTGTGCTACGACGACAGCCTCAACGGAGAGGGAGTAAATGGTAAAACTTTCAGTGGGGAATCAGATAATAAATTAACCCATTCAAGGGTCGTTTGGTACAACTCAGCAGCTCTATGTGCTGCCAAAACAAACGCCCCCTCCCTCACCTTCCACTCGCTTCGTTGGTGAATCTGTAGGAAAAACCCACTGAGAGAAGGGTTGAGACAGAGTCGGTGCTAAAAATGTAGCTTCACATTATTCCACGAGGTTCTATGAAGCCAACAATTGGTTGTGAACCAATTTAACCCTAGGGTGCGTTGAAGCGGGCGACAACTACGCGAAGGGAGCACGGATGGAGGAGAAAAAGTGGAGTGCTTGTTTGGGGAGGGCCAGAGGCGACTTGCCCGTGAGGAGCGTTGGTGGGGTCGAGGTTCTTGTACCTGAGTCACCTCGGCATGTGGGGCCGATCACAATTGCTGGTGCGTGAGGTCCGACCAGGAGGTGAGGTTGAGTCGCCGAGCATGATTTGTTCTAAGTGAGGCGCCAGGGAGAATGAATAAGAGAGAGAGAGAGAGAGTAGAGAGAAAATAAAGGTAGAAAAGAGAAGTAAAAACATAATAGCATTATGGATATTTTACCTTGTCTATCTAGTATGAGTAGTTGTCTTAGCAATTAGTTGAACGAAACAACTTTAGTTCCACCACTTAAGCTGCTCATGGTTGAGGTAGCAAAAAAAAAAAAGGGGGGGGGGGGGGGGGTCAGAGCCATGCCATAAAGACCCTTAAACCGACATGCCTAGCTTAAGAGAGTTAATTTCAATCATCCACGAGACACATCAAAAGTATACTTCATAATCAAAAATACATAGGTTGCAAGCCATAGATACAGATTCTCCATAAATTTCACGAGATACTACAAAAAGGGGTCACAAGTTTCAAAGTTCACAAATGCAAGATTTTTGTAAAAGGCATGATCGAAATGTATGGCGTTCTTAGAATCCTGCGGAACTATTGTAAGCCTTTTAAAGTGTGAGTGTATTTGTTTAACTTTGGACTCATGCCTCTTCTTTGAAAAGGAAAATAGCCGGAATTTTCTATTGTCTAAAAAAATGTAAAAGGCAAACCAAGAGAAGTGTCAATGACGTCATCACTTACCTCACGAACATACACCTATCATGGATGTCTGAAACACAGAGAGAAATATAAACGATCACACACCAATACACTACCTAGAAACACTCACAGATACAGTGTACTTCGGTGAGCACCTTGATAAACTAAATCAACAGATAATAAAATTTGACCCAGTGGACGGGGTTCCACAATATAAAGCATAATCAATTCCTAATACAGGAGTACATTAACAAAAGAACGTACTCTAGTTATATATCCTTAGCAATGATGCATACACTAACAAAAGGAGGTCTGGTCTGATAGGTTTGACCACTCATTTTCTTTTATTACAGGAGCTTCATGTCGACGACACAACACAAGTGCATCTGCCGTGGACTTTCCGCAAGCAAAATAAGCTTAAATTAAATTGGATAGAGACCAGGAATGGAGCATGAGTCATTGTAAACTTTTTGGCTCCTTGTCGGGGTCATCACTTTTTTTTTACTTTCATAATGACAGATATGGAACAAAACACTCTTTATAAAATTTAGTGTCCTCAATACCAGTAATGCTCTACCATCATTTTTTATTCTTCGCCTTTCTGGTCTGTTTTATTTTGCTTATAATTATGGCCTTAATTTGTTTAATTTTCTATGACGAAACAAAGAAAATGAATAAAATTAACAATTAATGGGACAATTATTTGTATTAGAATTATGGCCTTTGTTTAATTTCATCATTTTTCCTATCATTTTTTTCATAAAGAATGGTACGTTTCTCAAAAAATATCAAGCCTTAATTTGCAATTTTTTCAAAAATAATGGGACAAGATTTGTATTAGAATATGGTCCATTTTTGCATGTCAAAAAAACAACCAACTTTTGGACCAAGGAGCCGAGATGTGTTACAAGATCCGATAAATTTTACTCATAAATTTCTGGGTAAATGTATAAATATGTATAAAGTATTGCACCATGTTACATTTTGGAGCATCCCCATTGATGTTACCTAAATCAGAGCATCTTAAAAAAATAGTGCTGTTAGAGATGCTCTTAGTTTGCAAACCAATATACAAAAATTTATTATGCACTGGTGTTACTAGATGTCTAGAGACCTAGTGCTTTCAATAATTCTTCTTTTTTCTGTTTTGTCATTAAGTGACTTACGTGGCTTAGGCATAACATTTAAAATTTATTTTATTCAGCATATAAATATCAAAGTTGGTTAAAAATTATATGAGTTTTGTTTTGTACATATATCACATCTCCAAAAATATAATATAATACACATACATGCATGAACACCAGTTTCCTCGTCACCCAACAAGCCCCACACTATACTAAAAGTACGTCACCCAACAAGCCCCACACTATACTAAAAATCGCAAAAAGAATCAGAACGAAGCAATGCTGCTAGCGTCGTTGTGTTATTTTCTTCCCAGAAATCAAACTTGCATGCACAAAAGGTATTCAATAGTTCTGTTTTCAGCAATGACACATCATTGTGCAAAGTAAACAAACAAATACTCCATTCTTAGAACTGCTTTAGTAATTGTTTGAACACGTCAGAAAGCTGAGCTAAAGAGCCTATGAACGAGTGAGATTGGAGTTGACCTTCCTCTTCCCTTTCCTTCTCATCATATTGTAATTTGGGTCATTGGGTGGTACAGTAGCTAGTCCTTCCTTTTGTAATTTGGGTGGTAACAAAACAAAGGATCATACAGAATGTGATGATGCATGAATCGATGTCACGTCCATGTCCGACACATAACGATGTGAGGACAAATCATCATCTGCAGAGTGGGGGCCACGGAAAAATAGCTTAATTCGCCGGAAAGGTGCTCCGGCGGCCCCTATGCGGCTATGCCCTAGCTAAAATACATGCGGCCAAAGTGCGCCGCGCCCAGAAATTCCCTGCTGATCGATACTCAACTCAACTGCGTCCCAAAAGCCAAACCATCGGCTACATGCATGTCAGCATGTGCGATACTTATATTCATAATGTCATACACTGACATTTTGGTAAATATATACGTACGTGCAGTGGTAGTTTATTTTATTCATAGGGACCCGTTTTGACGATGTATCCATCGACCCGGTTCCTTCCTAAATCTGACTTCACGACGAAGCTACCTAAGTGTCTGATGCCCTTTTTTCATAATTCATTAGATGGTTGCGAGTTGCGACTGCAATCAATCATGTTGGCAGTATGCTTGCCTAGTGCGTTTCAATCATGTCGGCTGATGGTTTGTAGAGCTGATAAACCGGCTGATGTTGTTTTTGTTGTGAGAGAAAACACTGAACATATATATATATATATATATAGTTGATATAAGTCGGATTGATGATGAAGTATAACTGTCTTTTGGAACGGAAGCACGGCAGGACGCACCTGGACTGCTGAAGCTATCGATCAAGAACAGGGCAACCCATAAGAGACACGGACCGACCAAGAGAGTAAGTAGATCGCAGAGAAGGAAGGGTGTCGAGAAGTCGATCGAGACCAGTAAAGCCTAAACCGGGAGAGTTTGGCTGTCGGGCGATCGTGCTGCTATCACGTCTCGGCACGGCACACGGCAGGCAGCCAGCAGCGATCTATCTGTTCCCTTCCCCTGGAAGCAGGGCATGCGGACAGAGCATGTTGCCCTCAAATCGTGGTCTGGACGTCAGGTGCCAGCAGCAGCTCGGCATGGCAGTGGTATGGTCAGCAATCTCTGCTTGACCACTGCGCCCATCGGCAGCCCATGCTTGCCAAATTCTGTGGAACGACCGGTGTGTTTAGATCACGTGCAAAATTTTGAATGGATGGGACATGTATGTCACATCGTACACTGTAGTACGTTTTGTTTGTTAGTGGTAAATATTATCCTACCATGACGTAATTAGGCTCAAAAGGATCGTCTCGCAATGTACATCTAAACTGTGCAATTAGTTTATTTTTTGTATCTACATTTAGTACTCCATACATGTGCCGGTATTTTGATGTGATGGGGAATCTTTTTTTTGCATAGTGAAATTTTGAAGAAACTTTGGGCTCTAAACACAGGGGACCTCTTCTACTGTTGCAACTTGCAAATAGTCGATGTTCTTTCTCTCCTTCACTCCTTGTCAGTGGTTCGGCAGTCCAATTTTCCATTGCTGGCTGCTGTCCCTGCCGCTGCTGGCCAAAGGGTACATGCAGCAAAAAATGTATTCTAGGCTTTCTAGCTTGTAGCAAAGTATGGGTACCTGGAAGCCCTGCCGCTAGTACAAGATGATCGTAGCAGAAGATATGGGGGCGTCTTGCTCTTATCCATGACTGCTGAATGTCGTCAAACTCGCTGTACTACGCCTAGGGTGATAGGTGTACTATGTTATATTATTATCGTCTTATCTTCTGTTTTTTCCAAATATTTTTTTCCACCTTCCCAATTATGATATAACGGAAAACAAGACAGGAGAATGTATCAGAGGCTAGAGAATCGTTGAAGAACTGTTTAACCAAGCAAAAAACGACCAGACTAAATGAAGAACTGTTTAAAATCTTTTTTCTTTTTGTTTTTTAACATATAGCTACAGAACCAATATTGTATCAAGGTACACATCTAATTCTATAACTGTTACTGGTAGTGGAGATGCTTACAATCTCACTAAAGCATTAAAAAAGTTTGACTTTTTCAAAACTAAATGCACGTTGTACTCATGAATCTTAGTTTGTTAAATTCCTTGTGGTAATAATAACATATCCATTTGGGTTCAAATCTCGGACTCAACACAAATGCTTGCATTACAATTAATTATAGTTCTGTAAGTTCTAAACAAATTGCGGTGAGTGTGTGTAAGTGAATATGGGTTTTGCATGACCATTGGTTGGGGCTCCCACTCAAGGTTCAAATAATGGGTGCAACACTTTATCCTGGATTTATTTCAGGATTTTTCGACGCTATGCATTAAGTGGTAGGCGACGTCCTCGTCGACAGCGAGGCGTCTGTGGCGACTTCGTGAACTTCAAGATTTGCCGGCGCAGTCCTTCGAATGTGGCCATAGGGTAGGGTTATCGTACGTGTGTTCATAGGGGTGAATGTGCGTGCGTGTTGAACGTTTGTGTTGTACTGTGTAATTTCAAAAAAAAATATTAAACAAGGGAATACCAATCTTTTCTTTTTTGAAAATCTATACAACACTCGAGTGTCTCTCCCCCTTATTCTTCTCCGTCTTTGGCCTCTTCCTCCTCTTCTTCATCATCTCTGATGGGTTTAGAAGGGGCTCGTGGAAGGCAAGGCGGCCATTCAGTGGGAATAGTGCACGGGAGAGCGGCATTAGGTTTCCGACGGCGGAAGAGGCAGTCATGCCAAGTCAGGGAGGGCAGAGGCCATCCGGGGTGCAATCGGGTTTTGCCGGATCTCATGAGACAGGCACGGAGGTCGGCGCTGGGAGGCCGCTGCCGCGTCACGAGGAGAAAGAAGACTGTGAAGAACAAAATCAAGTGTTCAGGCATTACTTGAGCACGGCATAGAAAAACTCTTCCTTTTCATTGTTTATATTGCAGGTAGCAAAAGTATTCTTCCGAGCTCAGAATTAATAACTATAGAATGGAGATTAAGTCGATGAAGTTAGTTTGGAGTGCACGATACCAAGTCATGGTGAGCCCCTCCAAGGAGGTCCTCAGGTTTCTTCCAATTCCACTGCATACTAGTAAGAGCCAATGCAGTGTAGCTGTCCGAAACTTGTCGAGTCAGTTTTTTTTTTTTTTTTTTTTTTTTTTTTACAATAAACTTGTGAAGTCATTTGAACGTGAAACTGCAGGTTGATTACTGAGCTGTGAACATCATCCCCGAGCAACCTTTACATAAACATTTGTCCAAAAGTTGTCCTAGTTTTCATGTGCTTTGTTTGTTGTCGGTGTCCTCGACTAAGAATGTTTACTCCATCCGTCTCAAAAAAAGAGATTTGTTTTAGGTTTCATACGTCATGCTCGATCACCCGTCTTATTCAATAAAAAAAATATAAATATTATTTATTTTTATGACTTATTTATCATTAGAGATACTTCAATATTGCTTTATTTATAAGTTACACAAAAAAAATTGCATAAGACCAAGCATGATGTCTGAAAGTAAAAACGACGAAATACTTGTTTACCTAAAAGAAGATAATGTTTGCTTGTTACGGTGACGCTTTTCCATAAGACATTTACATGCACCGTTTCAAAATAAAAATTATATATATAAATACATAAGTCAACAACCTTTACGTCACTCCCTCTGCTCGCAGATTCCCTGTCTGCGAGAAGCTACCATCCAACAGCACCTGCACAGTATCGCTCGCGAGCACATCTATGACAGCAACATGCATGATCACCGGAGCACACTGCACCTGCAGAAAACCCATCAACATCATCTCGGCTCTGGCAAACGAACCTACTAGGAGTACACCAGACAGCATGTGGTCTGCGCGCGACACCACCGGGTGCTCGATGCGGATGCTGCCGTTTCCTGCCTCGTCGAGCGACCCTGCAAGAGGACCGAGACATAGTACGTGCACCGGCAAGCAGTTCGGCAGATGCGCCGAGCGACAAGGCAAGAAAAGCAGCCGGTTCCGCCGGTGGGCGGCGCGCGGCATGGCATGGCCCCGTGCGCGTGCCAAGTTGCCGGCGCATGCATGCTGGCAAGGCGAGAAGACGAGGCTGCCGGCTACCGCGGCGAGACCGGAACATGGGGCAGCAGAGGAGCATGCCGTCGAGTCGTCGACCGACCGACCGGCAACGTCCAGGTAGCAGTGGGTTCCGGGCGTGTCGCCACGGCGCGGGACACCTTGGCACGACGCGACTCGCGCTTTTTCCACCGTGGCTGGCTGGCTCATGCTGGCCTCGTGGGTATTCTTGCTTGCTCGTGCCCCGATCAATTCTTTTACTACTCTATGTTCCCAAGGAGTTCGTCATTTTTGACTTTTTTTAAACTTCATATTTGACCATCCGTCTTATTCAAAATATTTATGTAAATTATAAAATAAATTAATCAATATTTAAGTATCTTTGTTAATAAAATAAGTCGTACCAAAATAAATTATATTTGTGCAAAAAAAATTGAATAAGACAAAAAGATCGAATAAGATTCAAGCACGAATTCATGGTGACAAACTCGGTGGGGACGGAGGGAGTACGGGCGTAGTACAGTAATCGTGGTGGTGTCATGTCACTAGGTCAATCTCTGTCGCAGCCTTTGCAGCTGGCTGCCGAGCTTTTTCTGGCCGTGTTCCACTACGTGTCTCTTGTGACTGTGTGTGTTGATATCATAAACAAAGCTGAAAAATTACAGAGTTTGGAAGCTTGGCCACACCGTGTGTACCACCTGCCCATCCATGCTTTCGACTTTGTGGGAGGGAACAGTTTCGGCAGGAGAGGATGGCGCATGCACATAAAAACTCGAAGTAGGAAGCTGCCAGGTTTGAAAATTTTATGCGCATTCGTACCTTGCTACTTGACCTGAATGTCTGGTCAAAAACGTTTTTTCATTGTTTTATTTAGAGAAAGAGATGCTGAACGCACGGAGATGAGAAACATATGAGAATACAGGTGGTCTGTAAGTTTGTTTCTCAAAAGAAGAGACAGACAGATGGCACGGCCCAGGCCCACCGATCCAGCAACGTCCAACAGCAGCCGGCCCAGGAAAGAAAACTGAGGCGCCGCGGGCTTCACGCCTACGGGAGACGGCCTCACGGCCTGTTTGGTGGTAGCAAAATCCTCGACCCCGATGGGCCGGTGCCTTCATTGACCCTTGTTGTTGTTTACGCTTTGCAGCAGGGTCGTCGTTCCAACTTCCAAACCCCTCTGATCAGGGAGAACGAATTCATTCCGGGTCATATTTCCAATTTCCAAGTAGGGGCATTTATTCCCTGATGAAGACAGAACTACGGGACGTTTACGTTCCCGGTGCCTGGGAACATGAACTGTCGCAAGTCATTTCCCAGAAGAAGATGCGAACAACGGTAGTCTCTTTTTGTGTATAAAATACTGAACCTAGCCCACTGTGAACCAATACTAGTTTCATTTTTGTGTATAAAATCACTGCCAGAACCCGGCCCAGCCGTTTGCACGACCTCCATGCGGCCGTCGATTTGCGTCCTAATCGGCCCGCGTCGAACGCCGGTGCGAGCCACTCCGATCCATGGCGTCCATCGTTCGTGACGCGCACCGCTGAGAATCCTGTGCCAGAGCGGCCAGGACCTGAGCCTCACTGTTCGTGACGGCACCGCCGTCCTCGCCCGCGCGGACGACAAGGACCAGCGTCAGGTCTTTCCCTCAAGCTTCGTTCGTTTTCTGTAGCGACCGTCAGCGCGGCGTTCCTCGCACGTCACGGTCTCCATTTCCCTTTCCTTGCAGTGCTGGATCCAGAGCTTTCGGAACACCGGCCGCGTGACGGACGACGAGGGACACCTCGCGTTCGCGCTCGTGAACTGGGCCACCGGTATGGCGCTGAGGCGCTGCCGCGGCCGACAGTGAGCTGGTACGTCCCTGTTTTCCTCGTTCCATTCGCACGCCACAAACGGGACTCGCCGTGTTACGCCGGATGCCTCACATTTTTCACCGCAGGTTGGCCTTGTCGGCCACAAACCGGACTCCGTGGACGTGGCGCTGCTCTGGACCCAGAGCGAGGACCTCGGCGAGGGTTTCCACGGCCTGCGCTCCGTGAGCGACGTCGATGTCGTCCTCGACGCGGCGAACGCCATTCCTGAGGCCGGAGAGGCGCATGATGGCACGCCTATCCTGGTCTTCCCATGGAACGGCGGCCAAAACCAGAAGTGGAAGATGGTTCCGTTCTATTGAGATGCGACGAGGTCGTAGTCGTATTCACGTGTTCATCGTAATGAGATGGAGGTGTTTTAGATGTGTCTTAATGCTGAAGAAAAATTTTTTGTTATCACTGCTCTATAAAAGATATGGTTGAGAAACTATATCCTGATGCTGGAACTAATCTTTAATTTTGTTGTTTCGATGACGATTTTTTTTTTTGTCTGGGCGAAAAATGTTGCACAAAAGGGAGTTAACTGCTCAAGTTATAACAGAACATGGCGATTGGGAGTAAACGTACGCTTTTGGCTGCTTGATTGGATGGCTGGACAATTTTTGTTTTTATTGGATTTTCTTCAACATGGATGGCTCGAGCCGGCGCTGGATAGAATGAAAACACTGTTTTTTTTTCAATATTGATATCTCAACAGCTAAATAAAATATAGATTAAATAAAATAATGCCTTGTTTTTTTTTTAACATCACAGCACACATCTTTATAATCATATATCAACATTCATGACATAATAACAGATAAGCATAATAACAGATAAGTTTTATCTGGTGTGGCTTGGACGCGGCTCCTCTGTTTTTTTTTTTTTTTTTTGAGGCAACGCCGCCGTTCCTCTGGTAGAGGGGGCGGTTCTACTTGGCCAACTTTGTTTAGGGTTCAACCATGTCTTTTTTTTTTTTTTTTTTGACAAATGGGACGACCATGTCTATGTGGCGGTTGGTGGGTGGCGTCATTTTTGATGAACATGGCAAGGTGGAGTTGCGGTTGCCAGCTGCTCCTCATCTCGGTGCATGACGACGTCTTGAACACACTCGGACAACGACATAGGCGGATATTCCTGCTAATAGTGGGAAAAGTCTTTTGCAAAAAGGGCGGGGACGCGCGCGCGGTGGAGGTGCACAGGGTGGACTGGCTCGGGGATGGGGTGGTGCAGCTCGTGCGCGTCCAGGACCTCGGCCAGACGCGCCGCTGCCCGCTGCCCGAGCCGGATGCGCCGCCCGCCGCTGCTCGAGCCGGATGCGCCGCTTGCTGCCGCGCCAGCCAGATGCGCTGCCGTTAATTTTCCCCAGCCTGATGCGCCGCCGCTCGATATATAATATGGAGCTTTAAGATGCGGTAGGGCTTCACTTTCGGTCTTATTTAAATATTTAAAAAATCATAGATAAATTATAAAAAAATCACGGGAGGGAAGCGGTCACGGGATGTGTTACTGGGAATCAAAGGGAAATAAAGAAAGGGCACGACTATTTAATTTTCACTGTGATGGCCCAACAAGTCAGCCCAAACGGAGAAAAATAAACGGATGATGGACGGCGGAGGACAGAAAACAAACAGTTATTTGACTCATGTGGAGTCCAACAAAATTGAATTTTTTATTTTATAATTTTTTCTGTAATTTACTATGATTTTTAAAGATTGAACTGAAATAAATAAAAAAGAAAAAGGCAAAACCTTCTAGTAAAAACTTTGTACTAAAGTATACCATATTATATAAGTTGGATATCCCAGTCCAACAAAAGGATTAGTTTTTTTTGAAACCTGTGACAGTAATTGGCTACATTTTTAAAAGATTTTTTTTTAAAAAATCATTGGAAATAAATCATCGTCGCATGAGATGGAGGTTCTTTGAAAGATGTGTCAAAATGCTGAAGAAAAATCTTTTTTTGTTATCACTGCTCTAGAGCTATGTGTTGAGAAACTGTAGCCAAAAAATGCTGGAACTACTGTTGATCATGTAATAATTTTGTTGTTTCGATGATGATGGATTTATTTCGTGGGCGAAAAATGACAAGACAAAACTAACGTCTCAAAATAATAAGCGATACATTGTTACAAGAGAAATCAAACATCCGATCGATATTTTTTTGTTTTGTTGTTCAATTTGATATACGACTCATGGGTCCATGGACGACGACGAGAAGCCGCTGGCCTTCCGGACGATATGTGAAGGATTCAAATTCAGCAGACGAGCTAGTGTGACAGATTCAGCTTCAGCTGGTAAAGGTAAAGAAACCATTTAAGTTGTTGGGGTTTGTCGTTCCGCAAACCTCACCGGTGCTCACCCAACCTAAGAAAAAGGCTCATCTCCTTTCTCCCCTTCTAAAATGATCACCTTCGTCAGTCTTTCTCCCCCTTCTAAAATGATCACTTTTCGCGGTTGTCGGGGACCCAAATATTGGACCTCGGACATGTGCATATAAGAGAAATCGGAGGTGTGCCTTCAAAACTTCGGTGCTATCATCCCGCTTAGAAGGATGGCCCGGTGACGGTGGAGGGCCAAAGAGCCACGTTCATCGTGACAGCGATCGCCCACGACGGCCCACCCGAGTGAGTTTTCGTTAGTACTAGGCGGAGGACAAGGTCGTCGGGGGTGTTACAAGGAGGGTCTCCGCCCCACGTCATCATCGGCCAACCTTGTATCTTTTCAAACCCAGGTCTCCTCGCCCCGAGGGAATTACCCTACCCGGATGAGAGAGACCTCCGCCTCGCCCGAGGGTGGCCTAGATCACCACCCTCGAAGTCACCTCGCCCGAGGGAGACCTCCTCCATCCTCGAGGCGAGGTGCTCTACCCATCACCGGGGTCATAGACCACCGTAAATGGGAGGAAAATCTCAAGAAAAGGTTTGCAGCACCGCGATTTGAACCCAGACGAGGCGCCGGGGGCGATTACGCCCAGGTCAAATCGACCGATCTATCACTTGGAATCCGGCCGATGGGACACAATGTGAACGGTGGCGTATTCCCCGCCCTTAACGAAAAAACCGGGCGATATTTGTTCAAAAAAAAATGCCTTGTTTGGATTATAGTCGCTATTGACTCAGATTGAACATTAATTAATTAGAGGTTTTGGCAATGGAGCATGATATTATATGAGCGATGATTTGGTGTCTGGTGTCTTGCTATGCTCCTCTGGTAGAGGTAGACTCGTGGACCTCCACAACTTTGTTTAGGGCCAACCATGTCTCTTTTTCTGACAAATGGGCCAACAACCATGTCTATGTTCTCTTGCGTGGAAAGACCTTCTGGGTTGTGTTGATAACTTAATTGGGCCTTAAGTCAATTCAAATCGACCCATGATACCACCACCAAACTACGAATCACTCTATAGAGCGATATTCATAATAATAGTACCACATCGTTTTTCAACAGGACAAGACAACTCTTACTCCTTATAAAGCGATACATAGTTAACTGAGACATCCAACATCCGATCGATATTTGACAATTTTATATTAAAAATATATATATTTGTTGTTCATACCTATATACGACTGGTGGTGTCCCTGGCCACCCAGACGAGCAGTGTCACCGATGACTTCAGCCGGCAGGGTAAAAATTGGGATACCTTCGCCTCTCCGACCGGCCGCAAACCATCACCGGTGCCAACCCCACCCATCCTAGAAAAAACATCATTCTCCTGTGCCGAACCCCGCCCCTCGTGGGCTTTTTAGGTCCCTTCGCTCCTCGACCCTGAATTTGCACAATCACATGAGCTGGCAAATAACGGAGCAGAAGAGAGCTTGGATGTGACAGGCATTGAGGAGGTGCCTCAATTATATGGCATTGTAGGAGGCATTGAGGAGCCCTCATTTAGAGGCATAGGAGGTGGCAAGTGTCATGTGAGAGCTCGGCCCAAGGGCACTAAGCCCCCGAGGGTTGCTTCTAAAGATCCCCTTCAGCAATTTCACGATAAATTAGACAAATAAAAGACCAAAGATGGTTAAGAAAAGCAGTAGAAGGAGGTAAAACTCAATGCCCTTCTTTATTGATTATGAGGTGCATCCTCAAAAGAGGTGACAAAGGTGACTCAAAATAAAGACATTAAGGGAAAATAGGATACATAAACTACCAATAAAAACTCTTTAGGGTTTATTTATTAATTTATTTATTTATTATTATTATTCGTCCAT
Organism: Hyparrhenia diplandra; assembly: GCA_015847255.1. Taxonomy (NCBI): domain Eukaryota; kingdom Viridiplantae; phylum Streptophyta; class Magnoliopsida; order Poales; family Poaceae; genus Hyparrhenia; species Hyparrhenia diplandra. The sequence continues at coordinate 147,173 of JADLZK010008574.1, forward strand.
CCCCTCGAGAATGACAAATGGGCCACTAGATCTCTAAGATGTCAACAATGGAGAATGACAAACTCCATCAGAGGCATTGAGGAGAACCTTCAGCTCATAGAGGCGTGAGGGGCGAGAATTAACCATCAGCCCTCGATTAGGCTACACATGTCACGGAAGTCCTGCATCATCCTGCGGCCCCTTCAGAGCAGGAACCAGGTCAACCCGTGCGTGAGACCCTTTGCCTGGTGAAGCGTTGCAGACCTGAGCGTTCCAGCAACGGCGGCAGCCTCTCGACGCTGAGCTCAGCTTGCGGCTGTCTTTTTGATTATCTGACGAGCGGAAGTCCTCCATCATCCTGGCCCCTCCAGCAGATAACCTCCAGCAACGGCGGCAGCTGCTGCACTCCTGGCCACCCACCCAACCTTCGCCAAGGTTCTCTTTTTGATTCTCTGACCGGTGCAAGCTCTTCACCCAAGCTGATGAGGTGGAGCATTCCCGTCCCGTATAAAGTGGACCGTTCCCGTCCCGTACTGGCATCATCCAAAGTGGACCAGCTTTTCTGCTTGAGTGGGGAAACAGAGGATTTGCTTAAGTAGTGTGGTGCTGCGACAAAGGAGGGTTTATATCGCTGCCGTGTGCAGTATATACTCGAGGCACTGCAGTTTCAGTTCAGCACTCGTCTTGCCACAGACTGCAGCTTCAGTTCAGTAAGCTCGCGTTGAGGCATGCCACAGATGGGTAAGCCAGTGACAGCAGCAGAAGTCGTAGTGCAACTCGTTTAACGATTTAGCAGCAGAAGTCAGCAGCTGTAGTATCATCAGTACTAAGGTCGTTTAACGATGACAGCAGCAGAAGTCGTAGTGCAACTCGTTTAACGATTTAGCAGCAGAAGTCAGCAGCTGTAGTATCATCAGTACTAAGGTCATCGTAGTTCTGTTGCATCTTAGTAGTAGCATCGGTAGTACTTGATCGGTAGTACTTATCAGATGGTTGGTCTAGCAGTAGTCCCCGTATGGTCATCTGGTTGTTGTTGGCCAGCCCTACTGAATCTGGTGCCTCCTTTGGTTGCCTCCTGGTTGGCGTTGGCAACATTGCAAAATGATGCTGTGCTGACCACTGACCAGCTGCATCTTGTGACAGCAACAGGGGAAGAAATTTCCCAAATTCCATATTCCTGAAAAAATTCCTATCATTTGTATATAACTTTAAATGAACCAACTGTAATAGCGTTCTTTACGAAATTACTCAAGTCAATAAATGAAAGTCTGAAACTTATAAGGCTGCAAAATAGCTTGTGCGATTTCTGAATCTGTACACAGTACAGTTGACTCTAGTGACTGAACTGTACACCATCATAAGACATGTCGATCATTTTCTATTTTGTACAATTAACTCTGTACGATCTCCTTTCATGTAAATCAACAAAATTTGGCTGGTGGATACACAGAATGGTACAAGGGACCTATCCTTTGATAGTTGGCAAGGGAGCAAGCATCAAGAAAGCTTGCCCACTGCTGAAAAGAATTGCCTATACACACAACAAAAGAACCAGAGAAAGGTGTAGAGCTAACCTACTCGAATGAACAAAAGATCACTGTGTAACATCCTACCCTAAGCTCTACTCACTGTACTCATTTGAACTTCTGTTTGAGTTACATCATGGAAATCTTGCGACTTCTCCATTTCTCTTGCAATCTGAATGTCACTGGGGATGAAATACTCACTGAAAGCCTTTGCGGCAAAATGGGGAATCATCCCAACAACAGTTACCGCAAGCAGCAGTGCCCAGAACAAAGCAGTTCCCATCACCTTATAGATTGCCCTGTCATAGAATTACCAAGTCAGTAGCTGTGAAAATATTTTTTTCCCTACAAGTATAGAGACAAATATTAGAATGCTTGCTTACCAGAAACCAGGCAGGGTTGGAATGGAATCTAAGATCATGACACAAATCCATGTCGCAGCAATGCTACCCCATATTGCCGCATGCGTAATCCAGTTCCATCTGATGACATCCATTGCCAGATGAATGTTGACAAGAATAACAACAGATAGTGTCCATAGATCTCCGAGGCTGGAACCATCAATTATACTCTTCCTGTATGCAAGGTAGGGGATGAAGAAACAGGCAAGGCTCTGCCAGATGGAGTCTATCATGATGAATATGAATAGCCTCAGGTTGTAATTCTCCTCTCGCTGCCCTGGGCCATATAGTTGGGGATACTTCAGCAATGTCCGACGGCTGAGATCCTTGTCGAGAATGGCAACAACAATAGTAGGGACAGCAGTATATATCACAGAGTATAGCACGCTGCTCCACTCAGTTATTGCTGTTGTCAGGGTGAAACCAGTGTAAAGTACATACCTGAAATGGTTACCGAATTAATATGTGTTCCTTATACAGACTGAACCAAGTAGTAGTACTTATGGCAAAGTCCTTACCAGAATAGCACAAAGACAAAAGTAGCATTTCTGTAGAAGTTATATAGAATCATGTAGGCCATCCTCTGGTAGTTCCAATGGCCATGAACCAACAATAGAGGGACCAAAAATCTGAATTGCCCCATGGCAAAATCTGAGGCCATAACAGCTTGCCTTCCCTCTTGGCCACTGATGCCAATGCCAACATCAGCCATTTGAATCATGGATACATCATTTGCACCTGAAAACATGTATCGTTTCAGTTTTTTGACTCATGAAAAAAACATACACCAAGTTCTCAACTAGAATATAACTGAAGAAGATGTACCATCTCCAATAGCTAGAGTCATGTCACTTGTTCGCTTCTTTATGAGATCAACAATACCAGCCTTCTGAAGGGGAGCTACCCGGCAGCATAGGACGACGTCGCAAGCTATAGCGATTTCAAAAAGCTGAAAAATCGAAAAGTTAATGAGTTGCTGAAAAACGAGTTTACTCAGTTGCTATTTTTTTTTATAGTATATTATAGTATACCTTCTCTTCCCAGTCCGTATCGAAAATGTAGACAAGGCTATTACCATCAATAATCAAAGCAAGGGGCACCCTAAGTTGGGGGTCTGTTGAGAATGATCGGTATTTGTTAACCATGGCAATTGCATCTTCTAGACTCCTCCTGCATGAGTCTCTTGAGCGACTGTTAATTACAATCTGTGTCATGTCACTTGTCAAAAGCTTGCAGGAATAGCCGATGGAGATGGCAGTTTCTTGCTTGTCACCTGTTAGAACCCAAACCTTAATCCCTGCCTCCCTCAGTTTCTCAATTGCTTCAGGCACTCCATCCTGCAGCTTGTCATCAATTCCAGTGGCACCTAATAGACGCAAGTTTGTCTCGATGTTGGCAGCCACATTGCGGAGTTGGTTTCCTCTTCCTAGTAGTGCGGTGCTAGCCTTTTCATAAGCCATTTGCCACTCCTGAAACTTTTCTTGGCTAAGTTCCCGCATACCAATGACAAGTGTTCGCAGACCTAGTGATGAATATGAATGGAGATGCTTCTCTGTTGCTTGGACAACATCTGAATTCACAGTTTTGTCAATGACTCCAAACATCGAACTATCTGCACCTTTTACAAACAGCTTGACAGATTTATCAGGGCACCCAATTATAACAGACATCCTCTTGCGGTCACTGTCAAACTCATGAAGACCAAGGACATCATATCTGCAAATCATATCCAGTAAAAAAAAAGGTAATTAATTAAGCAAAAATTCAAGAAAATAGGAAAGGCTGGAGACAAAAAAAAAAAAAAATTCAGGTGAAATTGAAAAAAAGAAGATGGTAACAAAGACTAGTCTTATATATGTACAAAGGCAATAGGAAAAATCCATACATTGCAAGACAAACAGGAGTCATTCAGGGTACTATGCTAATTCAGGTAAAGTAGTTGAGAGGGTTCTAAGCTAATTCAGGTAAAGTAGTTGAGACAGTTTTTCATTTTTCAGAATTAAAGACACCACTAACTGTCTGCAGTCTGCACTACAAGCCCCCAAAACAAGATGCAAGCAACAGCCACAAACAACATCTACTAAAATACAGAAACGAACGGTAGCTGAGTATAGAAAACTCCACTTCCCGTTGTCCCTATTTCTAATGCTGTTAATCTGTGAATGGTGCCCCACCGAAAATGTCAATGAGTGCCTACATTATCTATTGCAAGAAGAATGTCACAGTCAATAATACCTCAGCTTCTCGCCAAGGACGTCGATCACAATGTGGCCCGATGTTCGTTCGACTAGCACAAAGCCATATGCCGCGGCGGCAGAGACCAATGCCTGCTCATCCGGTGACTCGCCTTGGTAATCGATCACCTTCTTCTTAGGGTCCGGACCATCAGCGATCATGGGAACAATGGTGTTGCACGTTGCCAGGGCGAGAAAGAACTCTCGAGTCTGAGTCCCTTGCTCGGTATCAGCCCCATCCCTGATCAACTTCACCAGCTCAGGATCGGTGTTTACCGATATTTTTGGCGCCCAAATCAGATCACCTCTGCTACGAATCAAAAGTAATCAATTGCCAACGATGGCTCTCCTAATTAAAAAGAACGGATGGGATAAAGGAGATGCTATAGTACCAGGAGGCCGCTGCCGTGCGATGTCGCTGTAATCGACACCGTCAACGCTCGCGCACCGGAACTCCATCTTATTCTGCGTGAGCGTGCCGGTCTTATCGGAGAATATGCACTTAATCTGGCCTAGGTCCTCGTTGATGTTGAGAGCCCGGCACTGGAACCTCGAATTGGAGGACTCGTCGTACAGCCTCGTGTCCCGGATCATGAAATAGGCCTGCCCCAGCCTGACGAGCTCCATGGAGATGTAGAGCGAGATGGGTATCATGATCTGGAACACGATGACCGCCATGAGGTAGATGAAGACGATCTGGGCCGCGATGCCGTAGTAATTGTAGTTGCGGTAGCCATTGTCGTCGTCCTTGTCGCGGCGCAGGTAGTCCTTCTTGTGGAAGAATTGCGCGAGGTCGAGCCCGTGCTCGTGGGTGTGCAGCCAGACGCCGGAGAGCGTGGCGACGATGGAGCAGAGCACGACGAGGATGGCAGAGAGGAAGAGCGTCTCGCGGTTCATGTGCGTCTCGAGGCGGCTGCGCTTCTTGGGCGCGCCGGCGTTGTTGAGCATGGCCTTGGTCTCCCGCCCCGCGTACACGACGACGCCGACGGCCCACGCCGTGTTCTTGAGCTCGCAGCCGCGCAGCACGATGTTGGACGGGCCGAGCGGTATCCGGCGGGTCTCCCCTTGGAGCTCGAGGTTGGCCTGGAAGCCGTAGATGTTGCGGTTGGGGCGCTCGGCGCGGACGACGGCCCCGGCGAGGCGGTCGGGCGGCGTGGACAGCGTCTCTTGCTTGGCGTAGCGGGTCTTGAGGTTGGACTCGCCGTCAAGGTTGAGCGTCTGCACGTAGGCGACGCCGGTGGGCTCGCTGGTGGCGAGGAGGACCATGTCCGCCGGGAGCGACTCGTTGGACACGACGCGCACGACGTCGCCGACGCGGACGCGCTTCCACTCGGTCGGAACGAACTCGCCACCGGCAGGGGAGAGGACCGCGGCGAGTCGTCCGTTCTCGGCGCGGTCGGAGCGGTGGCGTCGCCAGTCCTCGTACGCGTCCTTGACGGCGGTGACGAGGAGGACGAAGGCGAGCGGCATGACGGACGCGCCCCGTCCGAATACGGCGAGCTGGGGCAGCTGGTTGAGCACGGCGATGGCGAGGAAGTAGACGTAGGCGAGGCGGTGGAACTGCTCGAAGAGGTTCCGCGGCAGGAAGGTGAGCGGCGAGTACTTGGCGGTGCGCACGGCGTTGCCCGCGAGGTCGAGGCGCTCGTTGGTGCGCGCGGGGTCCGCCACGCGCACCACGCGGGCGTCCTCGTCGCCCAGCTCCTTCTGCGACGCCGACATGTGCCGCGACGACCCGTGGTCCTCGGCCGCCATGGCGGGCGGGGCGAGGCGCGGGCGTGCGCTGACCGTGACCGGCGCGGGCGTCAGACGACGAGCGGGAGCCGCCACGGAGTCTCAGCTCCCGCGTTCCCGGGCATGCCGCTCCCCGGCGCGCGCGCGCGTGAAGGTCGGGTCGGGGTCGGGGTCGGGCAACGGTCGCCGTGTTCGGGTGAGCGAACAGGGGCGCGCGGGGACGGAGGGAAACGAAACAAGCAACGAACGAGCAGAGTCTGGCGGAAGACGAGTTGGGTTTTGGCAGGTAAAAGCAAGCGGCGAGGAGGCTGCGGTGGTTGGCCGAGGTGGACGCCTGGGAGTAACTAGGGTGAGTGCCGCATTAAAGATTGGATTTTTCAGCAGGCGCCGTTACTCCGCAAGCCGGGGAGGAGGAAGCGAAGCGAAGACGGAAAGGAAGTGGATCGTTGGAAATGGTTTGGCCATGGCGCTTAAAATCTGGCAGGGGAGTTGGTGAGGACGACGGGGCGACGGCACCGTTTGTATGAGACAGGCAACAAGGGAGAGTGGAGGAACTCGGCGACGACTTTCGTGCCCTCGCCTGCCGCCAGCCAGCATTGGGTTTGCGTTGTTTGAATGATGAAGAGGAATCTGCTGCAGATGTACTCCTACTAATTAAGCAGACCCTAATGGGAATAATAATAGGAGGAAGATTTGGTAACGCTCCTCCCGACCCTCTCTGACTGTCCCCGTGGAAGCTTCTGTGGATCTCCACTTGACAGGACACAGCAAATCGACAAGCGGATGGGGCTAAACGCCGGACTTGTTTTCATTTCTTTGACCCATTTCCTCGCTAATCATCCTAGCAAATCGCGGAGAAATCAGGCTGTCACACTCGCATCCGGATGAGGAGGAGCACCGCGGAGTCAAGGATGGACGGGAGCGGGGGGGCGTGCCGTGGGGGCCGGGCGGCGTGGCGAGGGGTTTCTTTCGCTTTCGCGGCCACTAAACAAAGCCGGCTGTTTGGTACCAGGCAGGGCCGCCGGTGCCGGCCGGCGTCTGCTTGGTGTCGTGGGCGGAGGAGATGGATCTTGAACCTTCGGATCCCAAAGGCAGATCGGATGATGGATGGGTGGGTGATTGATGATGCTTCCTTTTTGTACGCGTGGAACCTGACCTGTTAAACCTCAGCTCTATCTGCATGGTGTTGTTGTTGATGCAAGGAGAGCACTGTATTGCGCTGCTCTTTAATCTTTTGATTGATTCTTTTCCTGGCTCAGAAAAGGCTTCACATCCTATTCACGAATCAAGAAAGCTTTCCCTTCGTGCTTAAGCTTCCAGTTCCTAGCTAGGCACCCATCTATAGCCGCTATTTCAGACACTTTTTATTATTGGGCATATGATGGATTGATATATAATTAGACAAATAGGATATGATTTATGTAATATGCACGCACTATACTATCATTTATTTAATATGCACAAATTACCCTGCTATGTGATATTAGCTGGGGTCATCGTGTTTTGAACAGCTGCACGTCTTAATCCTAAACCGTTCTAGTAGGGAGAGGGGAAAAAAAGAAAATAATGAGAGATTTGCATTACTTGCACGGCAATCACAAGACCGAGTGGTGTATTGTATTGTACTATTACAAAAAAAAAAAAGGATCTCTGACTTGCTGACTTTTGCTGTGCCCGCACGTACGTGCTTCCTTTTTCCCACCATTTTGAATTCGATTCGAAATCACGGCAAGGCTTGCGACCACGCTAAAACAAGTTGACGTGTATAATAATAATCCGGGCCCCTATATCATTTTTTTATGAACAGGCCCCTATATCATTATTATTATTGTATCGGTAGACGAATCTTGTCAGGGAGCTGCTCCTAATCCACACGATAAGCCACGCACAAAGCTTCCGTTATGGCGTTATGAACTAAGCCGCCGGGCCGGGGCGGGTCAACTTGCGGACAAGCGGCTGCCGCTCGGGCCGGGAGCAGTTGACATCAAGCCGCCCCTCCATCTAATCTAACTACTGGTACTCCGGCTTAACGACTGAAAGCGACTTTTCCCGCGCATAAACTACGTCCATTAGAGCGCTGTAAACTTCGTGGCGGGGTCATCCCATCCCAGCCGGATCATGCGTGACGACCGTGCTTGCGTTTGCACTGTACTGGACGCCCTGTCGAGGTCCCATGACCGATGGCACGCACGGACCATCATAAAAATACATGCTTGATATAAAAAAAACGTGCATGGTTCTATTGGTTGGTACGGAAAAACAGTTCCAGATGAGTTGACAGTGTGTTAAAATATTTTGAGACGTTCCGGAGTACAGTACCATCACTGGATCAGAGCATGGCACTATATATGGCAGGCAGGCTGGCAACAGTAGCTGACTTTTTCTATGGCACCTTTTGATAAAAAGAAAAGTTGGTTGCTTTGAGCTACTGGTGTGTGAGTGAGGCAGAGAAATATTTTTGTTTTTCTAGCAATGGTGATCGATCGATCCAATTCGTGAAAATTGGTGGATGAGTGAATGGGTCGGCAAGTGATGGATACGTACGGAGCGCAGTATATATATCAAATGTTCACAGTAGCTGTACGAGTAGTTGCCATAAAATGAAACGTGCACTGTGCGGACTTGAATTCGTGAAGAGATGTGGCACTGTTGGCATCGTCCTCAGCTTCAGAGCCTTTGGATGGCTGGGTGGACGACCGACCAAACCCCACTACGACCTGACCACGCCATATCGCACAGTAGATGTGGACTGTAGATTGGGTTAAGAAAAAAAAGGAGAATTGCATCTCTGAATGCTCTGCAGCGACCACCGAGAACTTTATGATTCGATTTTATTTTATATTTTACTATGCCTGGATTTATTCTGCATGCATATGGACGACGGATCATAAGCTTGCTTGTACGACGATCGAGCTAGTACAAGAAGAGGACAAATTAAATAATGTGTCATTTGCCCATTTCTTTCATTTCTTCCCTGGACGAGCCTGGTTGGTCACTTCTGCGCGCAGCGCAGTTCTCTTTTCCAGGAAAAGGGCAGATTACTAAATAAACAGGCTTGTACGATAGCAACAGGTTTGGCATGAGGAAATTTCCATATTTATTAAAACAGGCTTGTACTAACCACCGCTGATCGTTACGTACATTGGAGAGAATTTGTCCTTTTTTTTTTTTTTTTGTTATCTTTTTCTTTGTTAAGTGGGTCTTTAGATTTCTTGTGAATCAAGTTCATGCATGCAAGTTTGACGCGAAGAAAGTTCATCTGCCGTGTCTCTCCAATCCCGCGTTGAGTTGTCCAGAATTGACCAGAATTAGTATAGTGGAAAAGACAAGCTCATGCTGAAGTTGAAGATGAAGATGTGATCAAGGAAAGGATCTCTTGGTATCATGCGGTGGCTGTAACACTAATGCTAATTTAAACCAAGTCAAACCCTGCTAAACCAAAAACTGGCAGGGCCGGCTGGACCACTTAACGAACCAGGGCGCTGGAAAAAGTTAGGCGTACACGTGCTATCGGAAGACAGGCTTGCAGGAGTAGAGCTTGTTGCAGGGTTACGCTGCGCCATGGCCATTTGATCAAACGAATCCACTGCAGTTGACACGCCACCGGTGGAAACTGAAGACTAATCAACGTCGGGCAAACCATGGCGAGCACAGTAATAAACCGGCCAAGTCTCGCCGGCCGGAGCGTCGCAGCGCTCCGTCCGGTCCTACACGGCACGCCAACTCGCCAACACCGATAGACCAAGCGGAGGCCGCGGAGGGCAGCAAGTTGACAAGCACGCCGGCCAGGCAAGCATCACGCACGCTGGAGAGGGGCCCCGTACGCCCGCGACATGTGGCGGCCTGGCGGCCGGGCGACGGAGGCAGGGGGCCGGCTGGCCATGTCCGTGCGTGCGTGTCCGTGTCGCGCGCAGGGGGGCAGGGCAGCTTTGGTTGGTTGGCCCTAGGCCTAGCAGCTAGCACAACAGGTCGTAGTAGACGCCTGGCCAGGACGAAGAATTTTTGGGAACCTCGTGGCCGTGAGTCGTGACTCGTGGGCGCCGTCGTCCGTGTGGTCTGGCCCCGCCCTCCTGGCCTGTTCGGGCGCGGCCGGCCGTGCGGGCGCCGATCTGGCTTGTGCAGCACGGGAGCATAGCATCCCGGCCGTCGGGTTCCCATCGAACGGTCAAATCCTGGCTGCGCCACCTGAAAAAGGCCGTGCTGGTGGGTGGCGTTGTTGCCATGGCCCGTGGGCCCGTCGCTGGGCCGAGTTTGACTTGTTGTTCTCAGGACTTGGGAGCTCCAATTTTTTTTTTTCAGATTAGTTGCGTCACGTACTGTATGTACTTAAAATCTTTATATGTACTATTCAATAGCACGCGATCAGCCGATGAAAGATTTTGATACTACTAATCGTGGAAGCAACGGCGCACATGTGAATGCCACACGCATCCCGTCAGGGCCGTCCCTGGGGGCGTGCAGCCAGGGCGACGGCACAGGGCCTCCAAATCTGAGAGGCCTCCAATTTTCTAGTAGTACAAGTCCATAAGAAATAAAAAATACAGCTTAGCAGGATACGTTTAGTTGGCCCATGCCCATATCAGGATCACCCACTAGTAAAACCTAATAAAAAAATGACTCTCCACCCGGCCACATGGTGAACATGTTGGTTTCCTATGGTCATGTATCGCAAGCGACGGCAAACGGTGAGGCCCTGAAGGCTGAAGGTAATACTAATCATTTATATTCATTGTTTTTCAATTCGTTCACAACGAAAATATAGCGAACAGCGGATCCATGTCTAAATTTGGTTCTTTCGTCTAGACACGTACTCGCCTAGTGTTTGAAGATTGAAGCCATGTCTTGTGCAAGTTGTTGGTCTAGAATTTTTGAATCGTGTTGCAAAAGCATAAGGAAAAAGGCATAAAGTATTTAATCCAAATTCAGAAAGGAGAAGTTTATTACAAAACAATAACATGTGTCATCTGATAATCAACACTTGACCAAGGGCAAAGCAATTGTATCAGTAATGCCGATAATTATCCTATTATTTTCTTAAGTTAATAGGCCTCATTTTTCAATTCGAGCAGGGCCTCCGACCTCGTCGGGACGGCCCTGATCCCGTGTGCTTTGCTTTGGCGCAGCTGGGCCCCGCATGTAAGCCAGTAGAAGCTTCGATCGGGAGCCAATCTGGGAGTTTTTTTTTTTTTCTTTTTGATCGATCATGCCAATCTGGGAGTTGACACGTCCAGGGTTCCCACTCTCTTAATTAGTCTTCGCACATGTCCATTAATTGGGGTGCATGAGAGAGAGGGATGATGATTGATGCAGTTCTTCTAGATGGAGTTGAAACTGGAAGATTTCGTGATCACTTCATTGACTAGTTTTTCTATATATATATATATATCGGAAATGCGCTTCTAGATGATGGGGTTCAAAGATTTCGTGATCATCTCATGGTTTAGTTTTTTTTCTTCCATCTTCATTGATTGCTGAAGGCGTGGCCTGCGTGCCGTCAACCTGTCAAATCCAGCGCACCGTTGTCGCTCACCTAAACGTGTGCCGAGGCGATGATATGTGAAAAAATTTGCGACTACGCGTGGGACATGCAAACAAAAAGAAATTATGTATGCCCGCAGGCAGCGTCAATAGGCTACTAGCTCCAGGCTTCTGAATCTGAATTGAATAGTCGGAGCAAGTAATAAGTGGGCCCGGATACTGAAGAATATATATAATCCTCGTCACTTTCAAGCTTGGCTGGCTAAAAAAGATACTAGAATAGAAAGGTCGCTAGTTTGAATCTTGTATTATCCTCTCTGCCGATGTGATGCCTCGATCATGGCTGATAGAATAGAATGGAAGCCGACGGTTTTGTCTGTGCTCGTGTAACTAACCTAGCCGCCGCCTGGTCGCTCCATATATTGAAAAGAGCCCTAGGGGCCAACCAAATTCTTGTTCCGTGGTGGCGGCTTTGAGCCACCGCAAAACTAATTCGCTACCAACCAGCAACTGCTCCACATGCAGAATATATTTTCTGCGTCGTCGTCATGCTAAAAGATGTTCTGCGTCGAAGCACAGTGCCCTGGCCTGGCCTGAAAAACGTGGAGCCCGGTCACCGGTGGTCCGTGCACGCGGCAGACCAGCTATCTGGGCGACGATTTTCATTGGTCAATCACTCCGGCGTGCTACGCCGGGTATGCTGTACTATGTGGATACACACAGATACACACCAACCAACAGGGCAAAACCCTGGCGAGGCTAATCGGCGTAGCATCCATGCGCCTGCAGGTCTCTTCTCTTGTGCTTGCTCTCTACCCAAGTGGAGCAGTTGATGTGCACCAGTCTCTATCGCTCATCACAGATGCAGAGAGAAAAGTACGTATCAGGCTGGACGGGCCCGAGATTTTGGTGACGCCATTGGGGAAAAAATCATATTCCCCGTATGTTTGTTTGTTTTCCCCTTGTCTCATGCGATGGGATCAATCTAAGACACCCGCCTACGTGTTGCTATCAATCCCATCCCGACACACCAGCAGAACGGCGATCAACTCGACAGCAAGCAAACAAGCAATTCACCGAAACAGAACAGCAATGTAATACATCACGCAGCAAACCGAAAAGCAAGAAATTCGCAGATGATGGAACTGGTAGCATTAGCAAGATGGAACGTACGTACGTACCTTTGCCTGGAGCCGAAGACGTCGACGATGATGTGGCCGGATGTGCGCTCCACGAGCGTGTACCCGTACGCCGCGGCGGCGTACACCAGCGCCTGCTCGTCGGGGGACTCGCCCTGGTACTCCAGCACCCTCGCACCCGCCGCGGCGTCGTCGTCCACCGCGATCGGCACGATGGTGTTGCACGTCGCCAGCGCCAGGAAGAAGTCGCGGGCGCGGTCCGCGGTCGCGCCGACCCCGGACCCTCAGCAGCGTCACCAGCTTCGGGTCCGTCTTCACGGCAGTCTTCGGCCGCAGCACTTCGCCGTCGTCACCTGCTGCAAGGCGTAAGCGCAACACAGAAAAATGATTCACAGGTTCAGAAATTTGGGCGTTGCACGTTTTGAAACTGAGAAATTTGGCCAGGTAGTTGCTCTTTCGACCGTGTCAATAGTCCAGTCCAGGAAACCAATCGAATGATGACGATTCATCGTTATCGACTTACCGAGACGTCGGAATCCATAAACAATGACAGATTAGATAGAATAAGTAATGGATTAGTTGGGAAGGTTTGGTAATTCCTATCAGGTAGGGATGTGGGCTAGGGCAATTAGCGACCCTAGCTACAATAATGTCGTTCGCGTGGTTGGACTTGGACCGTCTGGCAATTGGTGTTGCAAGGGAAGGGATGATCAGGACGGACGGTCAAATGCATGGGAACAAAAGCTGCAGCGATCTCATGGCCTTTTCAATCCACTCCCTGGGATTAAAAGAAGTGCCAAAAGTTTCAGAAATCTCAGCTTTCGTAGTATACGCACTGCAGGGAGAGGCTTTTGCCCGTGTGGGTCGAAAAGCGCACACGAAGTCTTATTGAAGCAGTGCCAGCACCAATGACGGAGAACAGTAAAGCGTGATGATGGCCTGTGAAATTGTCACAACATGGTCTAGAAGCCTGTTTGAATGAGCTAGAAGCCGCATTTCACAATCTCACAATCTCTAGTTGGTCCAAAGGGCCTCAGTTTGTGTCCAATACTCCAATGCAATGCAACCGGTGGACGGCGCATAGAGGAAACAGCGCTACAGTGGCAGCGGATTTCCAAGCTCGTGGGCTGGAAATCGAGCATGGCGACAGTTTTAGCATTGCAACTGACAAGTGTCAGCGAAAAAGGAGTGTTTTTGCTTTGAAAAAAAATTCTGTTTGACAATGCTAAAACCGCCGACCTCGGTGACTAGTCAACCAAAGTGAATGAATGAGAATGTTCAACTGAACCAAGTAACTGAATAATGTCGCTTACCGATCACAGAATGGCCGTCGTCGGCGTCACCGCCGGCAGTGTCGCTGAAGTCTGCGCCGTGCACGCTGGCGCACCGGAACTCCATCCGGTTCTCGGTGAGCGTGCCGGTCTTGTCTGAGAAGACGTACTTGATCTGCCCCAGGTCCTCGTTGATGTTGAGCGCGCGGCACTGGAACTTGGCCTGCCGCTTGTCGTCGAACATGTGCTTGTCCTGCACCATGAAGAAAGCCTGGCCGACCCTGACGATCTCCATGGAGATGTAGAGCGCGATGGGGATCATCACCTGGAACTGGATCACCGACTTCATGAACGTGAAGGCCACCTCGGCGGCCGTCCCGTACCAGTTGTACGTGCCGTCCGGTTTGTCCTTGTCGGAGAAGTCCCTCTTGCGGAAGAAGGGGATCACCCCGAGCTCGTCGCCGTGGTTGCCGAGCCAGATGCCCGCGAGCACCGTCACGACGGCGCACAGGAGGAACAGGACGACGGCGAGCATGATGGTCTCGCGGTTCATGTGCGTCTCCAGGCGGCTGCGCTTGGACGGCGCGCCGGAGCTGTTGAGCATCACCTTGGTCTCCCGGCCGGTGTAGACGGCCACGCCGACGGCCCAGGCCGTGTTCTTGAGCTCGCACCCGCGGAGCACGATGTTAGACGGGCCGAGCGAGACGGCGCGGCGGCCGTCGAGGTCGACCGTGGCGAGGAAGCCGTAGATGTTGCGGTTGGGCCTCTCGCACTTGATGACCCCCGCCAGCGCCTCCGCCGGCGTGGGCATCGTCTCCTGCTTGGCGTACCGCGTCTTGAGGTTGGACTCGCCGTCCAGGTTGATGGTCTGCACGTAGGCGACGCCCGTGGGGTCGCTCGTCGACAGCAGCACCATGTCGCACGGCAGCGTCTCGTTGGCCACCACGCGCAGCACCTCCCCGACCTGCACCTCCTTCCAGCGCTTGGGCACGAACACGCCGCCCACCAGCACGGACGCGGTGCGGTTGTTCTCGTTCTTGTCGGACCGGTGGCGCCTCCAGTCCTCGTACGCGTCCTTCACCGCCGTGACGCCGAGCACGAACGCCAGCGGGAGGACCGACGCGGCCGGCGTGAGCACGCCGAGCTGCGGCACCATGTTGAGCGCCACCAGGACGAGGAAGTAGAGGTAGGCCACGCGGTGGAACTGCTCGTAGAGGTTGCGAGGGAGGAAGGTGAGCACGGTGTACTTGGTGGTGTGGATCGAGTTGTCGGGGATCCCGGCCGGCGGCGCGTTGGTGCGCTCGGCGTCGTTGATGTACACGAACCGGGCGTCCTCGTCGCGGAGGTCGCGCTGCGAGCCGGCGCGCTCGGACGCGGACCGCCTGGTGGACAACCGCCCGAGCCCGGCGGGGTGGGGGTCGCCGACGACACGGACCCGTCGCGGTGGAACCGCAAGCTCTCGAGCGACGACGCGGTGGACTCGGGCTTGGAGGCCGACCTGAGGTTGCTGGTGGCGAAGGTGACGGACGGCGAGTCGGCCATGAGGGACCGCAGCGACCGCGACCGCCTCATCGAGTTGACAGAGGAGTGCCGTAGTATCGGCGACGGCACCGGGTCCGGCAGCCTTGTGGGGACGTCCATTCCTGGTGCTCCGCCGCTTCCTCCGTCTGTTGCGACGGCGGCAGCGGCGGTAATGGCTGTTCCGGTGGCATGCTGGTGCGCGCCTGGTTGGTGCTTGGTACGTACTCGCTGCCGCCAACTAAGCCGCGCGGCGCCCAGATAAGATTGGAATCTGCGATGTTGCAGAACAAGAAGGGATCGTCACTTGGTTTTGTCCTGGCTGGAGTTTACAAAGATCGTCGATTGGTCGTTTGCAGGGGACTGGCGGGGAGTTCGAAGGGGAAGACGCTCTGCTGCTTCTTGCAGGAGCGGGGGGAGAAATCAGGGTGTGGAGAACGGCACGTGGATGTCTTTGTGGTGCAGGCCGGGAGAGGTTAGTCAGAGGTGTGCGATACGCCGATACAGGGAAGCTGCTTCAGGTAAACAAAATCCTCCTAGAAGCAGTCAGTGGATGGCTGCAGCCTGGCGGGCGCACGAATTGACCAGAATGCGTCAGCGTTTGATTTTGCGTCTGCCCTGGCTGCGCGTGGACACGGTTCACGGCATTTTGAATACATGTATTATGTATAGGAGTATAGAGCTACCGTCTCCGTTCCAAAACTGTACTCTTCCGGTCAAATTTTTTTTTTTGCCATAAGATTCATCAATTATAAAAAAGAAAGGAATGGAATATGCTTCCGCCACGCCTCCAGCACGGTCCCTCAGGCACATCAAGCTCGTCCTCGAGCAATGGATCAACGTCGGCCCAGCTAAGTTAGGTTGTCTATTACACGACTAATCGTCATTCGTCATGTACACATTCTGCTAGTGCGCCCAAGAAGTGTGTCGATGTAAAAAAACTGTTTTTTCACAGCCTTAATACAATGATGCGCAAACGTTTTACATATTCAAGAACAAAAACATTAAATTATACCATAAAAGCATAAGTTGGAGATCATTTGTTAAATCACCGTTCTTCGCTTGTTAAATCATTTAGGGCCTATTTGGAGGGGCTCCTTGCGGCTTCGACTGCTTGGTTTCTTAGTATGTTTGGGTCAGAGCCGGAGTCGGAGCCGTTTCAGCGGGTGCACATTGATCTATACTCCCTCCGGGTTGGTATTAGAAGTCGTTTTTGGACAAGGTTTGGGTCAAACATCGGGAATATAAATCATCAATAACTTTTAAGTTGTTGAGTTTGTAAATGTAAAAATTATATGAGTAGATTTGTCTTAAAAATACTTTGATAAAAGTATACATATATCACATCTTCATAAATATTTTTATAATAATAAGAGGTCAAAGTTGTATTTTGGAGACCGTGTCGTTGTCCTAAACGACTTCTACTAACATCCCGAAGGGAGTACAGCAGAACAATGTTGTAAGAAATGTGCCCAGCGGTCAATTAGTTTAGAAACATACAAAACATCTGCCTAGTTGTATTAAAAAACTATACTCTGGAGGATTATAAGAATATATTAGCCAAAGTTATGTATGGAAGATGGTCCAAAGTCAAATAAGATAAGTATGTTGGACTAGATGGAGTAAGTCATCTTAGTTTATCCTAAGTTTTTTTAAAAAAAAAAACTTTAATAAAGTTCCCAAAAAAATGTATGAACATCTTCGATTAAGTTCACTATGAAATATATGTTTTAGTGCACTAAAATGACTTAAGACTAATCTAAAATGACATAGGGCCTAATTTAGATCGATGGAGCTAACATTTAGCAACAAATAATTAGCTTCTTTGGTCCAAACGGGTCCATATAATAGTTTAGCTAGTTGTTAGCTGAGTGCCAACTAACAACTACCTCACTACTTGGACAAAACCAGGTAATTGTTAACTGGATAATATTAATTGTGAGCTATTAGCTAGCTAACTATCAGCAGCTAATAAATTCAAACAGTGCCTTAAGTTTCATAACGAACGATAGTAAAAGAGAAGCTTCACGCTACCAAAATGAGGAATATGTTTTCTCAAAACTAAAATTTTTGAAAACCATGACCATCAAAGGTTGGATACAATTTTACTACTAAAAGAAATCTAAATTATCTTGCATATGTCAATATGAAAATAATGTAAGATAATCTTATGTCTTTTTTTTTTTATGAAACTGGAGGGGTAGTCTTATGTCTTTAAACTGCATCTATAAATTAGTGTAAAAGTATTATACATTTTGATTACACAATCCCACTATTTTGATTACACAATGCCACTATTACTGTAAAAGCAACTTTTAACGTCTTAATGCAAGCTATGCACATCATCTCACTTAAATTCATTCCAAATTCTTCTCAATTTCCGTAGCAATGTGTGAGGTATCTAGTCTCCTACAATATTGGTGTCAACTAAAATTAATACCCAGTATAAGAAAGCTAAAATTGATAGACTGTACATGCATCGATAACATAAGAATAGAGGAAACGCTGTAGGATAATAATATAACAATAATGGTGCTACCTATATCCTATAAATCAAGAACACTACTGCCGGCACCGATCTTGTTCCCACTTTTGATTTATTGGTGGCAGGAAAAGACATTATTGTACTGTGGCGATACTGAAACATTCAGCGGGAATCTGTGATAAGACCAAAGTGGCAATACTTTAGCTATTTATTTACCAACTGGATAGAGTGTACTTCCACTGTCTAGGTGCAGCTGTGTCTTGTGAAAACTACTGGAAGAAAACACCATGGACAACGGACAAAACTACTCAATATCCGTACCATTTTAAACAAGTCATTCATTCCTTCAAACAATGTAGACCAGCCGTTAAAATAGAATCTCCATTTGATTTGAAGACCGTGCCAATCCTTGAAGCAGCACGAAGTGATTTGGGGCGCTCGTAAATGATCTGCGTTCATCTCTACCACATAATTACTTCCTAGTCTCTACGCTTATATGAACGAATATATATAATTCTCACCTGAACGATTTAAAATTTAACTAAAATCACATAAAAATTATTGATTATATAAATAAATAAAACATCATTAAATTAATTATCACATATATTTTATAATAAATATAGTTAAATGTTAATACTTATTTACAAAAACTTAATCAAAGTTAAACTAGTTTGATTTTTATATTAATTTTATGGGTTTTTTTTTGACAGAGGAAGTACAGGATGACAAAATACAGTCATGCCGTCATGGTGTATTCCTTGGAATTGACTACTTGAGCCCATTTCACTTAAATGGATGCGTCATTATCTCGGTGCGCTTGGTCCACAGACAATTCCTACGACAACACCGCACCATGGCTTCTAGAGGATTAGAAAATGAACCTGATGTAGTAATATAGCATGGAAGCTTCTGAATAACGGGGTCATGGCCTATGTCAGCAGAAAGCCGGTGGTAGTCACACGACAACATGTTCAGATTCTTCTTCCTCGAGAGTCAGCCGGACATGCATCAGGGTCACGGAGGCTAATAACGGCAAGACTCCAGGTATTCTCGCTTCTAGAGAATGGGTGGGTCATTCGAGACGGCTACTGGTGCCGTTTAAACCCTGTTTGGTTTCTTTGCTTATCTTCAAACACGAGAGATAGTATGGCCCAGTGGCCCACCACCTGTCTATAGGTGTTTCTGTTTCAAGAATGCCCACCTCTGGCACCTGTCGGGGTTGTAAAATTAAGATCAGCTGAGATTTGGAAGGACAGGAGACCGTGATGTTTTGGTTCCAGTGTGCAAAACGCCTGGCTGCATTCGTACCTGCACCTCTCACGCACGGTGTGTGGTTTCGCTGCAAGTCAAAGCGTAATATCTATCCATGGGCGAGCTGCGTGCACATCGGGATGTTTCTGTATAATTAATAATTTTTTTAAAAAAATCATTAAAACGTGCTCATCTCGCTGGTTCACCGCTATGCAGGCATGCAGCCGAGTTTGTGCACGGAGGCTCCTCTCGGTCAAGCCGGCCATCAGCTCCCGCGAATCAGCGAGGGCTGGGTCTCGAAGACTTTTTTTTTTTTTTTTTGAAAATCCGCAGGCGAATAGTGCAAGGAGCCGTGTACAGGCCCTGGGCCGGTTCCCGTTGTTCACAGTCATAGTGTGCATGAGCTAACCCTCCAAAGCCCAAGGCCTAAAGCCACCAGCCCACCACTCCGGGGGCATTCGGTGTCGAACGTCGACAGCGACGAGAAAAAGGATTCGCTGAATCCACAAAATACTAGCACCTCCAGTCCCAACTACTTGCTCCAAATAATTCTCCAAAAGTTGCTCAAAAAAATAATTCTTCAAAAAAAAAAAAAAACTACTCGCTCCTAATTCCAAAACGAACGCGTCTTTGTTGTTGTTACGACGCCAACAACCATGCCCTCGTCGGCGGGAAGATCTGCTACAGTGCTACGGGTGAATCAAACACCTGTGGATCAATTTAAGGCAAGCAGGGAAGAGGAGGTGCCCCCTGAACTCCGCCCATTGACGGCATGTTCTAATAAAGTACGGCTGCACTGTACGGCGTGGGTAGCACGGTACTGGTAGCATGTGCTCACGCTGCACATGTGACCAACGAGCAAAATATTGAGTAAAGTAGGGGGAATTGATCATCAATTCTATACCTCCAATTGCTCAAGTCAACATGTGAACAGAATCAAAGCATAACATAGGCCATAGATTACTGTAAGGATCCAAAATACACCTCATAGTTAGCCAATGGTGGGTGCAACAGGCAATGCAAGCAGCCTCCATACAGAGCCCCGACTGGCTACTGCACAAGGATGCCGAGTTTTTCGCATGCTATTATAGGTTTAGGTTATACTAAATATGATAACTGATGACATGCATAGAGAGTATCAGGAGGGCACACAACATATACTCTGTGCCACTAAGTTCTAGCTACTTCATGGGCGGGTCATGCTTTGGCTCTTGCTGTCGATGGTCATCCTGCTGACCTGAAGACGAAGTCGACCCAACCCTGTTGAAAACCCTGCCGCCAAACAGCTCCTTCCCGATCCTCGATTTGAAGGGAAACTGCTTCTTGAAGCGGTTATGAACAATGAGCTCCCCGCCACGCCCGCACGATAGCAGAATGGTTCCTCTTCAAGCCACGATCACTGCAAGGAGGAGGGTTTACGCTGCTGCTGCTCCCACCAGCACCACTGCCTGACGAAAGGTTCCTGCGAGCAGACCGGAGGGCAACGTGCAGAGGTTCTGAGAATGACACATGCCCTTCGTCTTCAGTGGCTCGCGTGCATAGCGGGCAGGGTGGATCATGGACTTCTGTCTTGGGAGTGCTTTCCTCCAAGCAATCCGCGTGGAAGGCATGTCGGCAAGGCAGAACTGCTGCTACTGGCATGTCGGCGTTTCGAACAATCCGGTTCGAGGTCCAGGGTGATTTCTGGCGCAGGAATCTCTCACACAGCCCACACTTCAAGAACCTCACCGAGCTTGTGGGAGATCTCTGGGACTCAATACTGATATGATCTGAAATGTCAATGGCATCTCCATCGTATCCAAAATCATAACTGCTGGCATTGCTCCATCTGAACCCTTCCCGTCTTGAGCTTGTGTTCGGTTCAGGTGAAGCCTCCATCTTCCCAAGTTCATTTAGTGCATTGTGGAACTTGAGCTCTGGACTCGCCAAGCTGCGACGCCACAGAGGAGAAGCCAGGCTGTCATCACTTGGTGTCGCTCGCCCAGCATTAGTAACCTCGAGCATCCTGCACGCTTCTGATTCTGACACAGGATTCCGGAAGACAAGTGGGTAGACTGGTTTAGACATGAAAGAACGCCTGCCCATATGGTTGCGAGGTAGATATGGGGCTGGTTGTTTACTAGACGACGCTAGCTGGCTTGATTCTGAAAATGGGGATGCAGAACTGAAACTGCTTGTGGCAGTCAGTGGCCTCTGCAGCAGATGAACATAAAAGTCAGAATTGTGATTAGCAGACTGCAAAATTATTTATTAGTTGCATTAGATCTATGCCCTTTGTCAAAGGAATGTGGAGATAACACATAGAAGGCGAGATGTAGCTTACCTCACTTGACTGAGGATAGTCAGAAGTTTCTGGTCTTGATCCTGGTTCAATGAGTAAAGCAACTGTTAATTCAACAGGAAGATATCAAAGGAATACAAAAAACACAGGAATGTCTCAGTTGCCTCTACAATTGTGTAGGATTATAGGAAAACATCTAGTAGTCATGAATGAAGGGGAAAAATGTGGCATAGCAAGTATTTGACTTGCATACCATATCAATGATCAATCTCCAATGTAACAATGTTTATAATAAAGAAAATAGAACTACCCAGTAGACTCAGTTGAAAGCAAACATTGAGAACAAGGCATAATTAACATATCCAAACATATAAAACTTAGTCATACGGCCAACAATGCATATAATGTATGAAATAGTAATACACCCAATCCAATGCAAACATTATAAGCAACAAGAGTGTATGACCATAAAAGCACAGTTGGAGATCCCTCTGTTCCAAACGTAGGCCATGTCAGTTTTGTCCCAAGTCAAACTTCTCTAATTTTGGACAACTTATAGGAAAATGCACCAACATCATCAAAATTAGTTTCATTAGATCCACCATGAAAATGTCTTGACAGTACGTTTACTTAGTACTATAGATGTTAATATATTTTTCTAGAAAAATGGTCAGACTAAAAGAGGTTTGGCTTAGGACAAAACTAAAACAACATACATTTTGGAATGGAGGTACGTCTTAACACAAAGAAGAATATTATGCAAAAGAACTTTGTATTGAACCAAATTTGTTTTAAAAGTAAATAACAAAAGGCATAAAAGATACAATAAAGAAGCCTACTCTTATTTGGGCTTAAACACTGTTCAATCAATGCAAAACTAAATGCATGCTGACTTGCTAAGCAACAGAGCATGTATAATATATGAAAAGAATAGCACATCCAATAGAATAGAAAATATTATAAGAATGAGTTTGTAACCATGCAAGTCCAGTAGGAAATAGGTGGTAAATTGAATAGCAGCTACACAAGTGGTTAATAAAGAATCAAAATATAGCTTTACAGTCCCCCGACTGATAATGGAATGAGGAGGCATGTTTGCAAAAGAATCAAAATTTTCGAAGTAGATACAAAAATTGTGGAAGATTGACTAAACAAGGAAGATATTGCATTTTTTTTCCAATCAAATTAAAGTGTGTTAGTCTTTCCAGTGGAAGCGTATAATTCAGTCTAACAAACAAGTTACAATTTAATGAAGAGATAACCATATAAGAAAATAGAAAAAAGGGTTAAGCTGCTAAGCTAACAGTGATTTAACATATGAAATGAAAAGTACATACCTCCTGCAGGGGGTAGAGAATTCACGAGATCAAATCTTTGAAGAGAAGGTGTCCAGCGTGGAGCCTGAAGGCTGTCAGCTGGACTCCCAAAAGTAAGAAAGTGCTCCATCAGACACAGAATGATGGTGATTGAGGTACTGATCACTGCCAAATGCACTTCTGCTTCCTTTGCTATGGGATGATAGTGAAGAAACATAAGGTGGGTGATCATGAGGAGCATCATGAACTCTGTGGGGCAATCCATCCGACGAATAGCGGCAGTCCCATCTCCTTGACGTTGGAGGAGAGAAGCTTGAGTTTATGCGCCAACGAGGCTCAGTAGGATCCATAGAACGATCTCTGCTTGCAGGGTCAGACTTTGTCCCATGTGGCCTAGCGGCCACGCAGCAAAGAGCACCCGTCTTGACTAATTTTGGCAATCACGCGCAGAGACTATTTGCTTATTATGTTTGGAAAGCTTGAATGGAGCAAAGGGGAATTATACACCGATTGAAGAAAATGAATTGGGTCACCTATGCACATAGAAGCATGTCAGTGTTGTCAATAAGAAGATAAACAGGGAAAAATATCATCTGAAGAAAAGTCTCCTTTTCAGGGGTAATGAACATGCTATTGTCTCCAATCAACAAGGATGCAGAACAGTTGAACAACTCCATTGACAGTTAGGCCACACCGAACCACTACGGTGCTATAGAGCTTCTATGTACATCAGGTGAGCCACTACTGTTCCATAGAGCTTCTATATACATCATTCCGTAAAGCTCCTTTTTTTGGTAATATTTCATTGCGACAAGGTTTAGTAGTAACTCCCACAAGTCCACAACAAGTTTTTTTTTTTTTAAGTCCACAACAAGCTTGCGTGAGTTAAATCTAATCAAGCGACTCCAACCCAGTTCTAGAGGCGTAAAATAAACGGGTTATATTTTCTTCTAGTTGTTCTATTCGCACCAAAATATTTCCATTCCTCTGCGGTCAGTCGGCCACCGATGCCCCCTATTCAACAATAAATCCCCCGTGCAGACTGAGAGCTAGTACTCAGCTCCCAGTCCGATAAACCACCAACCCAATCCAACAAACTCGTCCCGTAGAAGACATGGGCGTGGCGGGTGTGCACATATACACCCGATGATTTTTGCAAGAGCTCAGTAGGTATCCATCGTGTACTACGTATATACCTGCGGTCAGATCCGAATACGAATAGCTTGCGCTAGGGTTTGGGGCGTTGGGTTGCGCACAGCAGGATGGGAAGAGAAGGGGCCGGGCATACCTGGTACGTGCTCGTCGCCGGCGAAGACCTGGCGAAAGGGCGGCCGCACTCGCCCAGTCGTCGCCACGAGGAAAGAAGGGTGGGGAGAGAGAAAAGAAAGGGAGGAGGAGGAGAGAAAGGTGAAGGGGGAGAAAGGGAAAAAGGCGAGCAGAGTGAACGCAACGGAACGAGTAGAGTAGACTATTCTGTTTCCACGGCAGAGGGACGCCCACAACGCCCGCGAGTCATCAGCCATCCAACGACAAGCGGACGGGAGCCACGGAGAAGGAAGCTGGAGCGGCCCATCAGAGATAGACGAAGCCCAACACACGGCCCACTTCGCTGCCGCTCGCAGCCTGTCCCGGCCCGAGAGTGATGGGCGGTGGGTGACTCGGTTGAGGTTGGACTCATTCGCAGCCTCCCGGCCCGGGAGTATTTCTGATGAAATGTCTCGTCCCGAATGTATATTTTGTACAAAATGTTTATTTTTGGCAACAGAAACATCCCGAATGTAATGTTGTCCTTCCGCCAAAGTATAGCTAGCAACCGTTAAAATATACTCGGCAACAAAAAATAAGTTCTTACCACGTAGTTAAGTGGCTGATGATGTACCTTTTGTGCTGTACACATGTGTGTGTTTCCCTTTGATGGATTTTTAGGGGTAAGAAGCGGACTATTTCAACGGCAACATTTTGTAAGAGTTGCACGGTTAATAATGAAATAATATTTCACCGGCTGTTTGAAATCTGTACTGTACGTATGGCCGTACCAGATGGATGGGACAAAGCCAAAAAAAAAAAAAAAAAAAATCCTGATCGAGTCGGGGGCGATGTGGACCCGTGACAGCACCAGCAGCCCGGCACACGCAGAACCGCAGAGCGTAGCACACGTCTGGTCGCTATAGTAGACTGCAACCGCATGTTAGCACTCACGAGGCACACATGCGGCGTGGCGGCAAGGTGTGGCACGCAGGGCCGAAGCTGTAGCACCCCGGTCCACGTCGACAACCCCGCTCGGCTCTCCGCTCTCGAACATTCCACCTTTCCACGTGAGAGATGGCCGAAACCACCCGTCCCGGTCCGCCCGCGCCAAGTGTGTGGGTGCTCGACGGTCGTACGCGCTTGGCCCGCAGCCCGCCCCTCCCTGCCTGCCGGTCTGCGAGGCCGGTGGGAGCGGGACCGAACAGGCAAGCGCCGAACGCGACCGTTGCAGGGCGACAGGGGCCGCCGGGGCGTACGTGGATGCTGGCGGCGGTCGTTTGCTCAAGCCTTCAGCGGCGCCACCGTCGTCAGCTAGCTGTTATCGTCGCGTTCCTCTTCCGGGCTCCGGCGTCCTGCACAGTGCGCGTCTGCGCCACGGATGTCTGGGTCATGGTCGTGCACGCGCGTTTCCACAGAGGAACTAATAACTAGTCTAAAGAGGCGACTGAAACGAGTTCTGCTCAGGTACCCTGTAGTCTCACTTCATATACGCGTTCGATCCAATTACACGAGGAGGCACTTCCAATCAAACTTGTGATGATGAGACTAGGAGTATTTCTTTGTGAATCAAAATCATTTTGACTAGGTTCTTTGGAAGAACTAGAATACAGTAAGACGACCACAATACATATGATCATACACTAGTTAATTCGGGCTTATCAGTCATGGTACAATATTTCTTTCTCATAATATGTGTATGCTTGTATGAGAGCAATTAACTAGCTTTTTAGTTGTCAATTGTCATTTTTCTATTGTAGGTTTTTTTCTGTCTTTACCGGATCTCAATATTTGGTAGAGAATTAAACAACAGGTTATAAAACTACAACAAATGCATTAATTTGGACGTGATGATTCTTTAAATGGTTTCAAATAGTGAAGAGGGAAATTTACCTTGAAAGTTGTTTCAAGTTTTGCTTCATCTGAAGTTCTTGTATACTCACCTACAGATCTACTCAACACCTTAGATGTGTTAGTGTTAGATGAATGTATTTTACTGGAAACGGATTTTATAATATTGTTCTTATATTATAGATACAACTAACTACATTATCCAACCTCATGTTGTGTATAGTTTTATCAATCGCTAAAACAACTAGGTGGACCGTATCTAATAGACTTTTATGATTATATTCTCTTTTGTCACCTTGGCCCTTATCATCCAACCCTAGCTCCAACCTTTGCGCCCCTGCGTCCCTCACTGGTAGATTTGTCCTATTTCGTACCTTAGTCGATATTGTCTATTTTTTTGGTCGCAGGATCCCAATGTAACACAATACTGTTTTCAGGATTGCTTTGTATTTTGGCTGCTATAATATAATATATAAGCTGTTGTTTGTCAAAAAAAAAAAAAAAAACTTTGCGCTATGCCAAGTTTCAAAAATATGAGCACTATTTTGTATGTTTTGGAATAAATCCCCATCATTTTCAAATTTGACCTTTCTCTGATCTCAAAAAAATTTGACCTTTCTTCACCAAATATTGTGTAGGTGAGTGCAATATTTGCTTATGATTTGAGCGACAAAGACACCTCCAACCTACACCACACAAAAGGTCTTTATAGGGCGTCCAAACATTTTACATTATCACGAGCCTATTTGGTGCATGTGAATCAATGCTTTTTTTCTAATAGCTCGACAAGAATGGATACTTTACCTGTCAATTTCTGGACTTTTTCTATTTTTCCAATGAAACTATCGCTGCCTCGATTCCTCGGAGGGATAATACGGTGGATCCATCCATATGCACCAGTACGTTTGGATAACAACGGATGGCACCAATTTGAGTGGATCAATCAATCAGTTCGTCGAAATTGGCATTCGACAGCGCGCCACGTAGTGGCCTCGCCTTGCAGATATTTGCAATGAGACAAGCCGAAACCTCCAGAACCAGAAGTGCTCATGGAGAACTAGACACCTGTTGTAACCGACAAGTACCACTCCAAAGGGAAAGATGGAAAACGAAGTCCCAATTCCAAGCCTCTCCATCCATACCCTGATGTTCTGATGCAAGATATCCTCTCTCTTTTTTTAGCTCCAGATCTGAGTGATGATAAGATATCATGGCCAAGAGCTCTCTTTGAATGCTTCAACGCTGCATGATTGGAGGTTGGAGCTGGATCATGCCACGTTCCTCTGAGCTCTTGCGCCACTCTGAAGTCTGTACACCTGCCCTGGATCATACCATTACCAATTACCATGTCCCTCTCAGTACTTGCGCCACTCTCAAGTTTGTGTGCCTAGCTTGTTTAGAATTATTAAGGCTAGCATGTAGATATTTAAACAAATCTGTTAATGGACATGCTAAATATTAGATGAAAGGCATTAGCTAATAATAGAGTAGTTCATAAGGATAACTCAAGCACTACCTCAAATTAGAACCCTACTTTTAGTTTGTGTGCTAAGAAATTGATTGAAGTGGTTGATGAATTGACATCTTATCTAGTTCAATTCAAAAGAAAGACTGGACCACCTTTATATAGCTTGTGGAAAGAGATACCACTAGTTCATACCTATGCCTTGTTCACAAAAATTCGAGCTCTACAGTCTACTACCACTAATTTATAAGCCATCTCCACCAGTTTCTTCATCCCCCACGTTCCCTGCCCCAGAAAAAGCCTAGGCAGGAAACTGGTCACAAACTCAATATTATCGCAAGAATGATCTTCAAGCACTACAATGTCTGTCACAACACCAGGCATTTGATTATTCAGTCTGGCACAACACCAGGCATTTGATTATTCAGTTTTGCGACAGACACTCATACAATATCCTGAGGCTGAAGGAGAAATGAAACAAGAGCAGCTCATCATCGACATGATGATCTGAATTCGAAGAAATAGCATGCAGACGAACTCATCCATACAACTACAATTCGATTTCCTTAAGGCAGAGCTCCACAGCACCGCTCATTGCTACTGCTAATACAACCGAGCTAAACTACTGGAGAACAGGTGGGCAGGCTTCACATGTAAAAAAGCTTAGCCTGCACTCAAGAACCCCGGGACTGTACATAATGGATGCATCTGACCATCCTGAAGATAATCATGCATCTCATCTTATCTTCATGCATCTCATCTTCCTGATGAGATCATGCATCTCATCTTATCTTCATGCATCTCATCTTCCTGATGAGACCAAGGACCTCTCCTCGGACCCCAGCCTGACCAAAGGCCTCGTGGCTGCAGGAAGCCTTGCAGGCACGGGAGCAATGACCTCCCCAGGAGCATCTCCCCTGGGAATCAGTTCTGGCTCCTTGGTGTAGGTGAACTGCAGGTCCTTGTTTGCAGCCAAGGCTAGTAACTCCGATTCCTCTAGCCCCCTGGTTGGACCAAGGCTACATCTATCTGGCTTGTGCTTCGCAAGTGCATCCTTGAATTTCTTAATCTGCATATGGAAATAACACTACAATCAGTCCTGATGGGTGACCACAGCCAACAGCAATCCCAAGTATATAACTTAAATTGTAGCTTGGTAGTTTTCACCGCCTGTCCAGGGTTGAGCCCTGGGATTTGACGTAGGAAATCAATCACATAACATCCAGCTGGGTTCGTGAGGGAAAATGTTACTATCCGATTAGTAAAGGTTGGTTAACATCTGAGTCCAAAACTGAAGTTAGTTTGTCTGGGTTGTCAACAAGCTCTACCCGAATTCACAACTTTAAATGGCCATCCTTTGCCAGTCAAATTTAACTTAAAAAGCCATTATTTGCTACTTATATTCTGCAAGTATCAGAACAAACTTAAACATTTGAGTCCAAAACTAAAGTTGGGTTGTGAACAACCTCTACCCAAATTTTACAACCTTTCCAACTCCGTACATTTAGCCTCATGAGGGTGGCTGTAATTCTGTAAATCGTTTGGGGGTATGTTGCATGTTATTTAGGACATAGCAGTAATCATATAACAGAAGAAACATGAATAGCTGATCAAATCAGGATCTTACAGTTGCGTTTGTACAACTGAAGCTGCAGAGTCGTCCCTGTGATCCCCTATAGAATCTGAAGAAGGGCAGGACATGGACATGGAGGCTATAGCACATAGACTTGTGCTCCTCGTAGTTCACTTGCAAGAACAGCACATCTGGGTTCTGCTCCGCAAATTGACAAATCTGCACTAAATAGATTCATCAGAAAACGCACAATCCTCTTGAAAGTTCTCGGATATACCAAGAATATCATGCAGCAGCGAATATCGGTATCCTTTTTGCCCTCACCTTGGGGTGAAGAGCACGGCAACCGCCGCAGCCTGGGGAGAAAAAGTCGACGATGACGAGCTTGTCGCCGGCGTTGGTCAATGAATCAACAAGGTCTTGGGCGGACTCGATCTCACGCATGTTGGGATGCAACCCCTTCTCCCACCACCTCATGGATTTCCCAATCGCAAGGTTCATGTTCATCTGAGTAACCGGACAAGAAAAATCAGATCATACTAGTGAAAGTCCATTTTACGTTACTTTTTTATTCCTAACCAAAAACAAAAGCTCGCGAATCAAGGATCTTATTTTTTGGATGGTCAACGGACTAGAAACTTCTAAGAGTAAACCTAAGAAAAAAGGAAATAAAAAGACTAAATATGATTTTAGGAAGGTATGAAAACTAAATTAATCGCAAAAAAGTAGAGTTCGAAGAAAATAATAACGATACACGTGAATGAACTTATACGAAAATAGAGAGAGAAAGAAGCTTGAAAGGAACGCATGATTAACTAGTCCTCTTGAATCTATATTCACCTGCGCCGGTGACGCGAAGGTACTCGGGACGCGGTCCTGGATCTCCTCGTCCCCAATGCCACCCTCCCGCCAGGGAACGCGGTCTTCCGCCAGGAGGAGCCCCCGATCCGCACCGCCGACGGCGCCATCCGCGCCGCCACGGCACCCTCCGCCTGCCAAGGAGGCCCGGCGCCGCTCGATTGCCGCACGGCGCAACCACGCTCCCCTTCGCGACCGCCTGCGCTGCCGCCATCGCCAAACCGCGCTCGAACAAGGGAAGGAGAGAGGGAACCACGGCCGGCGCAAGAGAGAAGAGGAATGGAAGATGAAGATTGCGGAAGCGGCGAAGGAAAGTAGCTCCTTTTAAAAAGGAGGCCCACGGATAAAGGTAAACCGGATTATTACCCCCGTAAAATCGCCGCGTCTTTTCTTTTTAATCTCCGTAACTTATTTTTAATCTTCCGGCTATAATTATCTCTCCTAACCCTAGCGAGAAGCACTGACGGTCGTCCGATGCGCCTCACGGTCCTTCTTTGGTCGCCACGTGGACCGCAAACTCTTGAATTTTCTCCCTCAGTGGCTGTAAGAAATTCCGGAACGGATAAAATATTCTGGATAAGAATAAGGAAGCGGTTGTGGGGCTCACATGTCACGCGGCCGTGGGGATCGGGGAGAGGCGTGCGTGGTGCGCGTAGCTCCGCGGGGACTCGTCGTGGTCAAGATGCGGAGGTGGGGCGCAGTCGCAGAGAGGAAGTGACACGTAGAGTACACGTGATGTCAATATGTCATCTGTTTGGATATAGAAGAAAAAAAAGAAAGATATTGCTCAAAAAAAAAAATTAAAGTAAATTTTTATTACAGAATGACACCAATTATAGTACTATTTTTTTTTTTTGAAGGGAACCAATTATTTATATATATAGTACTATAATTAAACTCCTCAAACAAAAGATACGACGTCCATGAATAACTAGATTTTTAGACTTGTCTTAAGTCAAATTTTTTAAACTTTAACCAAACCATAGAAAAAAAAAATGTTAGCATTTAAGGTATTAAAAGTGGTATCATTAGGTTTATCAGCGAATATATTTTCATAATATGTTTATTCAACTTTATTGATGTTTTTTTTATAAAGTTAGTCAAGCTAAAAAAATGACTGGCACATATTCTAAGAATTGATTTATCTGGAGATGCAAGGTGTATTTAAATTGTTTGTACACAACTCAAGCAGCGTTATGTTCGATGACATGTATTCGAATTCAAGATGATGATCTAACCAAAAGCTTGCCACTTCAATACTGTTCGATGACATGTATTCGAATTCAGCAATAACAATTATGTCGAAATTTAGAGGCACAAGTTGACTGTATGCAGTAAATTACACATATAAAACGATAGAACTTGCAATAGCTTCCTGGCAGGAACAGGCAGCCACGTAGCCTAAAATTAACCCCTCCATCCGATTTATCGTTCCATGCTCAGGATTTTACCAATTGGATTCTACCTGCAGCAGCTTCGGGTTAGAATCAGCTTTGTACAGCTTCTCGTTCCAACGAATATATACTCAGCTTCCCTCCGCTTCCCATATCTCCTCTCCCCATCCATCCGTAGGGAAAAAAAAAACCCCCCTCCCTCTCGTTCTCTCCCATCCTCCTCCTCCTCCCGACAACCGCACAGGGGCGACGACGCCAGCGCCGTGAGGGAGTGCCACACCGCGGCCGCCCTCCTCCTCTGCCTCTCCTCCACCACCACCACCTCCTCCTCCTCCTCATAATCTCTCCCTTTCCCTGCCGAGACGGGCGACGGGTCTCTCTCCTTCTCTCCCGAGCTGGCGGCGGCTGCGAGGCGGCGGCGCCCCTGAGGGGCCGGTGCGCCGGAGTGCAGCGTAGCGGCCCCCTCCCTCGATCTCCCACATAATGAGACTGCAGCTCGTTAGCGCCTTCGCCCTTTGCTCTGCCTACTCCTGTGCTACAGGAAACCCTAGCTGCGTGTTTTCGAGCAGGTCTGTACTGTTGCGTTCATTTTGTTCGTTCAGTTCGCATTGGCGGACGAGGCCTTCGAGAAGGTCTATTGATGCACTAATTTTGTTGATTTAATTCAATTGTCGATCAGTTCAGTAACTTCAGTTAGTTCAGTGTTTGGCACATGAACTCAGTGAAGAATATCTGTCTATCTGCATTATAAGTCGATATATTGACACTTAAGATGTTTTTATGGAACTGGAAATCTAGCTTTTCATTCGTCAATTGATCACATGAACTCAGTGAAGAATATCTGTCTATCTGCATTATAAGTCGATATATTGACACTTAAGATGTTTTTATGGAACTGGAAATCTAACTATTTCATTCGTCAATTGATAAGTTACAAGCCTTGATATATCATTTATGCTGCTTGCTGAAATGTTTATTTAGTTACATGTGCACCTTGTTTAGGCCAAGGTCGTTGGTAGGATCCATCTTATATATATGCATTTTTGCTTGTATATGTTTAATTTAACTACAAGCAGCTTGTACTTGATTATGTCAGATGGAAATATGTTAGCAACAGCAGCTGGCCAGTTGAGGACCTTTGACACTTCCAGCAACAAAAAGATTAAAAAATTCTCTGGACATCCAGTGAGTATCTCTTGCTTCCTCTTACCTATTAGTGTTCCTCTTTCAGGACTACTCCTGTTTATAGATATATACCCTCTATCTAAATGACCATCTTTTTTTTATTGCATGCACCCACGAAAACTTCATAGGTTGTTGTGAGGAGCATGATTTTTAGCAATGATAGCCATTGAGGAACGCTATATTGCACATTGCTCTGTATGCTGCCTTCAGAGTTGGGGTTTGATTGATTGAGTCTAATAGAAAAGAAAATCAGATTCCACATTGCTATTATGTTGATAGGATATGTTGTCCTTTGCTTTTCGCAAAAACGTTTTTCATATACTTTTAATGGATTCCACATGTGGTTCAAATGGATTGTATAGTTTGAAATTTTTGAATAATGGATTCCAATGGCAAGTTACTGACAACATTCTTTGCACTCACAGGGTTGTGTCTTGTATTGGCAGATTCGATGAGGAAAGGTTTATCCTGTTGTGATTGTGTGCTCTATAAAGAAAGGGTGGAGGTATGTTTCTTATCTAGAAAATTATTCATTTGCTTACACCCCCCTACCTGCCATAAAAAGTTTTGTGAACAACTATGTAAACAAAATGAGCTTCCTCGTCATTACATTCCAGTATGCTGATGCAATTATGCATCCTTTTCAAAATGTAGGTAACAACATTGAATATGTCCATCAACAACAGACCTATCTGCCTTCTCGGCTTAACCATGAGATTGAGAATGCATTAGACAACAGTTCATGGTTCCTTACAAATTCTCTGCTGTATTTTATTTCAGACATATGTCCTCTTTTTTATCTTGATGAATATTATAATATTTTAAGTCCTCCCTGGTTCTCTCATAGAAATGAGTGGAAGAATGATATGAGTACCTTAATTTGTGCTATTACCAGAGCTTCCAATCTGTACTGATGGGTTAAAAAAAATAACAAAAGCAAATAAAATTTTAAATGTGAACATGCTTCTCACATGATCTAGCTCTGTGTAAGCACTTGCTGCTATTCTGACTTGCAGTGTCAAAGGCCATATTAGTGGTGTGTCCATTAAGCTTGGATGATGGGAGATTAAAGAGTTTACCAATAATATATGGAAAACGTTCTTTATCTAAAAACTAAAAGCCTGTACATATTTTGAAGAAAAGAAATTACATTGACAGAAGTTTTTTCTCATTAGTTTGACAGACATAGATAAATTGGGTTGTCCCTGTGACATAACCTTATCTAGCTATTGCTCTTAAAATGCTTTCTGCACCTTTTCTGCAGCTTGATACAGAAGGAGCATGCCGTGTTCCCAATGAGTAATACAATTCAAAGGATCCCAAATTCAGGCAATACAATTCAAAGGATCCCAAATTCAGGCAACAAACATACAAGGTAGCATCATTTTCTTTACTTCCTATATATACTGCTCAACAGTGAAGTGTTGGTATGTCCTCCATGTTGCTCCAATGCTATGCATAAAAGCTATCATCTCCTAAATGGATATATAAATCATGAATATCATTTTCCATTTTCCTGGTGTATTTATAGAATGAACAAAAGCACTGCTTTTAAATTTGTTGAAAAGCTACTACAAAGGCTGCTTTGGTTGATTATTAATTGTTCCTATACAATGGTACTCTGTCCCTACAACAGACAACAATTAAGGTGTAGTAATATACTAATATTGTTACCTGGGAAATTCTCATTTTTCAATTTATAAGTTATTTTCATATATCTTAAACTCACAAAAAAACATTATGCAATGAGACCTGTATGGAATATTTTCTTGCCTGAGAGGCCTTAGGTGTCAATTATATGTATCTGTTATATGCATCTGCATCTTCCTGTTGCGGTTGGGATTTTCAGAAATATCTATTTCTCCAGTGAGTTTCATACTTGATTTAATTTAGATTTCAACTTGGCCTCAGTACAAAGCTTTGGGTTTTAACTCCAATTTGGTAGTTCTCTAGCTCTAATTTTAAGTCCCTTTTTTTTCCCAGTTACTGACTCCTTTGCATGTCAGCCTCCATATACATCATAGGTCCTTGTCTTAGTTTTTACAGAAGATAAATGCTTGTATGTTAATCCAACATAAATGGATGCTTTGCTATGCAGTGTTTAGTGGATAGATTTTCACGGAATTGTTTTCTTGCTGCAGGGTCCTTTTCAGACAAGTGTTGGTTCAAAAGGCGGCCTGACCATATGTACACATGAGCGGTTTAAGCCGTTTAAGCCATTCCTCGAAGATGTCATCCCTCTGCTCATTAGTTAGTTACGGGTTCTTTCATTGTGTGCACATAGTGGCATTGTGGTTGTAGACAAATTTCAGCAAGAGCACAACCAGTGCACCGATCAAGAAGATGATGATGTATTCTTCTTTGACCCTTATCAAGGTTTGTTACAACAACAGCAGTTGCTATGTGTCCATAGTATCCACTGTCACCCTACAATGTGCTCCTTATTTGTTTGAACTAACTTTGGAATTCCTGTGCAGCATGGAGATTTTTTTTAAACAACGATGGTTGTTCATATTGCTTTAAGACAGTCACACAAAAAAAAAAAAGGTGGCGGCTTCAACATTAATTTGATCCTACTCGAATTTGTGGCCTTTATTTATTGGTTATCCAATTTGGTTCATCTTACCATGAATTTCAGTGTCGTGTTTAAGTTTGTTCAGATGAACTACTGACCTTATGAGACAGGTTAATAAATACTTATGCAATCCCTCAATTAAATATTCTGTGTTCCTGCTGGTCTACAGAATCCCCCTCTCAGAATTGTATTTTCTATTGCCTGAATTGTTGTTTGTTCACTAAAGTAACTTCACCACATCTATGCATTAGTTACCATGAGGCTATTTATTTACATGCTGACAACTTGCTTTTGTAATAAGTTATGTTTCATTTCAATAGGTACAGTAGATACCCGATTTCAATAGATACAGTACATTCAATAGATACAGTAGATACTAAGTTCAGAAAAACTCAGTATCAAGTGATACCTGATTTCACATGATCTGGTAGTGCTAATAAGGTTGTTTTAGCAATATAGTGACCATCAGCTAACTTAGATAGAAAGATCACTGACAAATGTTGGAACTACTCTCCCACAAAACAATGATTTCGAAGAGTTGCTGTCATATATTTTGAGTTGTGAAAACACCATGCAAGCTTTTGGAGTTTTTAATTTTGATGACAAAAACAAGCCCTCTCAAATTTGAAAAACCTGAGAGCATTTTTCAATAACATTTTTTTTTGTTTCAATAACACATTTGACAAGCTGCCTTTTGGTGCTCAACACCAGGTTACACCAACACCAACGGTGGCACTTTCATACTTCTGCTGCGTATGAAGGATGACAAACAAAAGGACAATGCTCTTTTTAGTGACCCTCATCGTCACATATATATATGCAATTGCCTGCACTTCTATGTAACACTCATTGTCAGCATATGAACTGCTATGGTCAGCCAACTACTAAACATCTATTTGTAAACCTCATTGTCACATTTTATGCAACTGCCTGCACTTCTATGTAACACTCATTGTCAGCATATGAACCGCTATGGTCAGCCAACTACTAAACATGTATATCTTATCCGTGAAATTTTTTGTTTAGTTTAATTACTATACGTGTCTTGTGTATGTGAGGTAATGAAACAAGAATGGATGGATTCTAGAAGCTAAACTCTAGATTCTGGTGAAATTGTTGCATGCATGCTTACTACTATTTTAGCACCATGACAACTATGATTGACAGTTTAACAAAAATTTGTGCTTGCACGGGGCGCGAAAGCGCGCGCCCTGCTACTAGTTGGTACAGAAGTATCAAAGGATTAACATCTGGTAGCCGCGCCTAGCTCGTAGCGGATTTTTTTCAAAATTTTGCCCTTTTTCAAAACAAATTTCAAATGTATCCCTACTTTGAAACAATTTCGCCCGGTATCCCTTTTTGTCGCGCCAATTCGGTGGCGTGATTTTTACATGTCGCGCCACGCGCATGTGCGCGCGAAAGTCATCACGCGGTGGCGGATTTTGGCGTTGACGGGGCCCCCCACGTCAGCGCCAGTGCATCTTGGTAGCGGCGGAGCTGGGATGCTATAGTGCTACAAGTTCTATTCGGTTTGAAAAAAATATCACATGAGACCTTTGAAGACTTTTCGTTTGTTTGTGAAATTATTGTCTCTGTGGCCTAAAATCCAGCTCAAAAAGATTCGGCTCATCGTACATCAAAATTATATAATTTTTTTTTTTTTATTTACTTACATTTAGTATTCCATGCGTGAGATAAAAGATTTGATATGATAGGTCGATAGTGAATTTTGGAGAGAATTGGGAAACTATACGAGGGATGGGTAGGAATCGCGTGCATGCATGCATGCATAGGGTGTGTCCACTTTATGAAAAGTGAATCCCAAAATTATTCTGATCCGTCAAATCAAATCTTTTAATTATAAATAAAGTATTAAATATAGTTAAACACAAAAACTAATTATGCAGTTTGATTGAAAAGTGCAAAAGCGAATCTTTTGAGCCTATTTAGTCTATGGTTAGATAATAATTAACAAATACAAAGCGAAAAGTCTTCTGAGCCGAACCTAAAATATTTCTTGCCGACAGTAGTGTGTGACAAAGGGGAGAGTATATTTGCGCGACAGTAGTGTGTGACAGAGGGACACAGTGCGACATCATCATGCATGCGCCCATCCTGTTTAGTTTCCCAATTCTCTCTCCAAAATTCACTATTGACCTATCATATTAAATCTTTTTTGTCTCATGCATGGAATACTAAATGTAAGTAGATAAAAAAAAATAATTATATAATTTTGATGTACGGGGATGAGCGAATCTTTTGAGCCTATTTAGGTCATGGTAGCACAATAATTTCACAAACAAAGCGAAAAAAGTCTTCTGATTGTCTCATGTGACATTTTTTCCCAAACCGGAATAGAACTTGTAGCACTATAGCATTCCAGC
Source organism: Hyparrhenia diplandra (assembly GCA_015847255.1). Lineage (NCBI taxonomy): Eukaryota > Viridiplantae > Streptophyta > Magnoliopsida > Poales > Poaceae > Hyparrhenia > Hyparrhenia diplandra. Next base: position 184,316 of record JADLZK010008574.1, read on the forward strand.
TCCGTCGCGCCGCATGCATTGGCGCGGCGTGGCTGGCCCCGATCAACGCCCGAGACGCCACCGTGGATGTGGATGCGGTCGCGCCACATGCGGTGGCGACGTGTAAAAATCACGCCACCGGACCTGGCGCGACAAAAAGGGATATCGGCGTAAATTGTTTCAAAGTAGGGATACATTTGAAATTTGTTTTAAAAAAGGGCAAAATTTTGAAAAAAATCCGCTGGTAGCTCACTTCACTTCTATATTTCACTTCTATATTAAAATGTAAGTAAAGGCCGATTTATCCCCGAAACTTTGCTGAATTGAAAAACAATTTTGAATTCCAGACAACGTGCCCCTCTTAAACTCACTCTAGAGATGGATGGAGACACTGCATACAGGGCGCTGCGTCACTGGCTCCTCCAACCACCGTACATACATCTCCCAGTGGAGTAATAGCTCGATCTGCACCTTTAAACCTCAATGTTCTCTTTAAATTTTTCAATAGTCTGCAAATTGAAATGTACAATGTTCTTTTTCAACAAACATCAGACCATGGGAGGAACCAATCAGCCCGTGAAATGTCCAACAGGTTGCACTAACAACAGTCAACAGATACCGTCAACCTCTGATTGTCACTTTCCAGTTCCAACCTAACTTCTGAAATCTGTCAAAATCTGGAAATAAAAATGTGTCCTGCTTTAGGAAGCTTTGTTAGCAGTGATTTCTTCCAAATTGTATGATCATTGGTTTTCCTTTGAACACATAGCCATACGCTAGATTTCAGCAAAACAACAAATGAGATATATATTTTTAAAAACTCATGGTTTTCATGGACTCAATAACGAAGAGTCATTTAAACAGTTAGGATTATATAGAATACTCATTTGGTGGAAAGGAGGAAGATGATGTGTGCTCTTAAGAAAAATCATACAACCTATTCATTTTATTTTTTGTTTTTGCCATATCTAGCTGTCTAATGAGCCCAGGTTGTAGTCCCAAAATTAGATAAATTAGCAATGAGTCATAATGTGCACAATTACAAACAAGACATCATGTCACACTAACCATGGCACATTAAGCAAGTTCAACCGTGGCAAATGTGACAAAAGCTTGACCACGCATTCGTCCTTTCTGCAACAGGATTAAATGAAAGAAAAAAAACAGACAATAAGGAGCACAGCACCAGCATGACAGTAACCAATCACAGCAGCTTTCCACATAATTTTCACTATGATAAGTAGCTTGTAGATTTTTGGGAAAACAAGTTTATTTTTGGATAACTTTAAGGGGCCAAGTCGATAATATACCTGCATTAACTTTATACTTAGACCCAACCTTGCACTGTCCATGTGTTCGAGTACAGAGCCTGAAGAGAGAAGTTAGAAAGGTACCTTAGTAACAAATTGAGAAATACTGCAGTGAATGAAGAAATATTTCTTCGATGGTCCTCTTTTGGAAAAAAAAAAGTATTAACACCGATGCAAATACAGGATATGCGACAAAACAATATGGGTTAAAGAATGCAGCATCATCTAGCTCTTTGTTACTTAAGATGTTTCAGCTAGGTGCCTATGAAAGCATGTTGACTGAATCAAACCATAGTTCTGATGATGGGGCATGCTTGCAGCCAGCTCTTCCATTCATAGCAGCAATTGATCAAGATCCATTTACTAAGCCAAGGAGCACACAAGCATGGTCACTGACTCCTAGGTAACAGATCTTTGACCTGGCCCATCTGCACAACCTCATAGCACATCTTAATCACCCTCAGCAATACATACAACTCAGACGTTAAATTTAAGGTAAGACTGCAGTCAACATGCAAGAGTGCTCAAGTTCCTACTGGGCCTGAGTTGCACAAGTTGGAATAAACCTCAACCTTAGCAGTTAATCATTATATTTACAAACCCTTTAAAGGTAAACTACTAGATCCCTAAAAATTTTCACCTGGGACAAATAACAAAGCAAGGCCCTGAAAAGACCTGTTCTCTGACAACCTTACCAGAGACATAGTAGAAGTTATCATGAGCGACATCCATTGTCAAGTTCGTATTGTACAAAACACTGGCAGGATTTCCTGGAGTGTAATTTTGCAAAATAAACAACTTATGACCTAAGGAAATATAAATGTTGCTGTATGTATCAACACTCTTTATTCTTTGAAATTTCAGACTACCATCATCAAGATCCAGGGGAAGGAAATAACTCACCAACTGATGATACATTCATAATAAACACTTAATTCACATACATATATTGATGCCAGGATTATCCATTAACAGGATGCTTGGTTTGAGTAATCACTCCATTCTAGATGAGGTGGTGCATCATGAGTACGTTCCTCGATGGGATGACTCCAGTCCTCATAATAGTACTAATTGTTAGCTTGTGAGGAATGAGATGATGGATCAATCAATTCCATTCAACAAACCAAACAAAAAAAAATGAGGTGTGACATGGTATAAAATCTCCTCTGGTGCTAATTTCTCAATCGACATTTCCTGAGGTGTGACAATGTTTCCCTTGAAGTTGTTCATGAGTTGAATCAGGTTCACTTTCAGTCCTACTTGGGACAGGTGGCTCCTTCTGTATTGTCTTAGGGGCAATTTTTATCTGAAGAGAACCATTGCATCAGAAAAAAAAAAGATAAGAAACTTGACTTTTCGGCCAATGAGTAATAATCAACAAACAAAGAGTAGTTAACTTGAAGTACTGCGTTTTCGTTTTGATCACTTGAAGATCGTTAGAAACCAATGCAACAGGTTTCACCCCCACTGCTTCATGAGCAACACTTTTATCAACTGCAAGGCCAACAATTGCTTCATGCTTTGCACGTTTTCTTTTCTGTTTATCAATATATCTTGCTGCGATAGATAAAACATGTATGAATGATTTAATAAAGAAACTACAAGGTTAAACTGGAAACACAGAAGTAGCAACTATATCAGATGATTCTAACTCAGACTCATCTCAGCCCTATGAGGATGAGGCACTTGCGATGGTAGTGGTAGCGGTGGAGTAGGCAATGCCATCGAAAATGCAGGAAGGTACATCTTGTTCATTAAAAGCAGGACCCGTTTGAACAAATATGATTTGATCAAAATGCATCCACACACGCAGAATAAGGAAAAAAAAAAAAACAGGCAGAGAGGCATGCCTTGCGAGTTGTAACAATGGGTGCATTGGGTGGAAACCCTAATAAACCTAGTTATAGAATCAATGGATGGCAATCAGGGATTGACAACATCTTGTGGTGGTTATGTGTACCTAAAACAACTGTAGGGCACTCAAATCAAGCTCAAGACAGTGACATGTATCAGGATTGCCAACAATATAAAAGGCTTCAGCATAGTTAGTCAACAGGTGCATGATTGCAAAACTTTGCAACATAGTAATATAAGTGAATCAACTAAGTCAGCCTACAGTAGCATAGAATTGATGCTAGTTTGATTTTGGTTACTTTCCTGAAAAAGATAAATGCAAACGGACCATATATATTTTTGCATGATAGCACACAGGCCTTTTTAGACTGAGAAATATTGTTTCAAATAACTTTCAGCTAGTTCACAATCTGACATGGATATCTCAACCCATAAATTTGAACAACCCAAGAATTCTGTCCAGAGAGAGAGAGAGTCATGATTAGCAAAAGAGTTATGTCTAGGAATATGTGGGTAAGCTTTGTCTTAAATTTTGTAGGAATCTAAATTCTCAGTAGCAGACTCAAGGTGTGGAGACTGGAGGGAATGGATAGTCCACGGTGAGCTTGGGGGCAATTGGTTCAGCAGTCGATGTGCGATCCTTCTGATTTTGGGAACTAAATAGTTGGTACCTTGGACGCCCCATGCACAAATTGGTCCTGATGCTTCAGGTAAGAATCATTTACATTTGGACAGTAGCTCACTCGGCAGTCAACACTTTCCCCAGAGACCTCAACCTGCAATGCCATCCCTTAGCTAACAAGGCAATGCTTGACATATGGGTTGAGATGAGAACGATGGGGCATTTGAAATGAGAAGACAAGGTTAGTTCATGCAGCAAAGAAAGAGAGTCTAAGTAACCTAACAGATTGTGTGATTGACGAAGCAAACCTGTTCAAGGGCGAATGTGCGTGATTGGCTCCGCCTCATCCCTAAATTCTGCAAATGCACAATTCCTCAACCTGCAGCAGCCCAACAAAATGGTTTTAGAAACTAAACAAACATAATATTCCTCAGCCAGCAACAAACCATCAAAATGGTTTTAGCAACCAACAAACATAGGAGACAGGTCGGTATACATATTACATACTTGACCAAATATAAATGAGACATATCTATGACACACTAGACCATTCCAGCATCACCTAAACAGTTACACAAGATAGATACTATCACGCTTTATTACTGTAACTAATAGTCTAATTCAACATGTGAAGCATGAATTGAAGCATAATTAATCAAGCGACAAGATGAGAGAAGTACTTTCCATCGGAACAGGGGCGGACGGATGTGGCCCCGTAGTGAAAGAAGAGGCGGCCAGGCGGGATAGCATCTCTTGCGTGATAGCCTCAGAGATGCCGCACCAGCAGCGTCGCTGCCACCGCTGCAGAGGCCGCAGCCCCGTGCTGCTGGTGCAGAGGCGGAGGTGTTCCGAGGGTGTTTCGGGCGCTCCTTGTAGGTGGTATTCGTGGATGGCGGATGGCGGGTGGCCAGCTCCTTGGCGCGCCCACCGCCGGCGGACTGGCGGAGCGCGGCCACGAAGAGACGCCGCGCGGGGCTGCCGCTCGGCGACGCGGGCAGGCGGGGCCCGGCGGAGGCTCCAGGCCTGGGCCTGTAACTGATGTGTCTTTTTTTTTTTTTTTTTTTGAGAAGTGTCTTGATGTGAGGAAATTATTGGCTTGTTGGAGGCCCGGCTATCACGTGTCCATGGTGGTCTGCAGGCCGCCGGGTTGTTGGATACGTGAAAGGCCTCTGGGCTCTAGATGCGAGGTGCAAAACGTCCCGACGGCCCACTGAGCGCTGGGTATATTCATAGGCTTTGCAAGCTGGGCTCAGGTGGTTTCGGATGCGGAAAGGGCGAGAGGCCGTGGTGGCCGTCTTACTTGATGCTCGATCGGACAGGTTAATTATTCTCCGATTGAGCAAGTATATGCGGTATGCGTATGCGCTTAATTTTTACCAAAGCTATATATTGACGCTGCTGCAACATTTGAAGAGTCCTTGTAATTTTTCCTCCCCTCCCCATCATGGTTGGAACAGTACACTGATGCATGCCTTTGGGGCATACTCCTAGCGATTAGCGAGCGAGCGCTCTTACCGTCGTCCGAATGCATGACGACGGGAAATGGACGAGCGAGGCCACAGCCGGGCGACCACCAATTCAGATCATTGTCGACATCCTATCACTGGTAGTACTTGTACATCTGTCATATGTGACATGCATGACGCGACCACAACGCGTAGCGCAGCTTAGCGATCATCAATCCACCGCGACCGTACAGTAAGTAAACCGTGTGCACGTCCTCCTAGAGACGTCGTCTTATCGATTGTGATTATAAATGATGAAAAGGAAAACGCCTTTTTTTCTCTAGAAGAAGATGCGCCGGCGGTGAACATCAACGAAAAGCGCGCTAGCTCACTATAACTAATACTAATAATTAGACGTGTGGAGTACAGGATCGGGGCGGATTAAATGGGCAGCATCAGCGCGTCGATCACTGCCGCCAATTTGACAAAGAGCATGGAGGGGTTCAGCTAGATCAAGTATAGAGGAACCCATGCCTGTCTGTATCATCGTCTTCCGGTGTCACCGTGTCACGGCTCCCGGTTCCCGGCTCGTGTACCCGTCTCTCCGCTCCAGAACGAACGAGCACCCATGCATTCCAGCGCACGCATCGGAGGTCAACGGTTTCGCTCGATCCGCGGCTCCGATCCGGCACTGTGGTTTCAGCTTGTTGCATGCGTTTTGTTAAGCTGGCCACCACCATGGCCGGCCTCCAGGCAAGGCAACGTACTCATGCCCTCCGCGTTGTGCCCACGATGGAACGGCGACAGGCCGCAGCTGGGACGCGCAAACGCGGGCGGCGGACGCGAAGGTCATCGTGTCAGGTCAGGAGGTGGCGCGCACCGATCAATCGAGCAGCGGCGATCCGATCATCCGCGGCTGTCGCATCGCACCGCTGGCCGGGCCGGGCCCTCGCATAGGCAACTGGAACATGGTCGGTCGTAACTGTAATAATTTTTTTTTTTCCTGCCTGAGCCGTTGGCCCGTCGTCGACTAGTCGCGCTGCCGCTATAACGGTGTCAAAACTCAAGTGAGAGAATTGCCTACGCTGCACCAGCTGGTTCTGGTTGCGACGATAAACTAGTGCGGCCTCCGGCCCATTTCGGGGAGTCGCTGCACAGAAGAAAAGTCACTAACGGCGCATGCAGCAAATTAATGGGCAACTCTTTGAGTGACTCATCTAAACACCTTCTTCCTCTAAAAAAAAAAAAAAACTAAACACATTCTAAGCTATCCGCTCTCCTTTTTTTTTTAATGGGAAAAAACTTCTAAGCATTGTCCATCCACAGTCGTGCATGCATGCTGTCTAATAATAATCTTTGACTAATCGAACGTTAATCCGACACTCTTCCACTCTCTAGGAATAATTAAGTACTATAACCTACTGCTAACGAACTTTCTGGAGGAGGAACATGTCATATACCAGATGTAGTATACTCCATATTATATTGTAAACAGCAGCTTATTGGGCCTAAACCCACACGCTGTCTGAAAAAAACATCTAGTACTAGCTTAGCTAGCTAGCCCTTGCTTCTAAAACTCTCAGAACCGCCGCGCGCATTGCAACAACGCGCAATTACAAAACGTGTCGAAATAGCCGCCATCCTGCTGGCCGGGCGCGTCGCAACTGTTGGCCACGACGACGACCGGCCGGAGCACGTCGCCGTCGGAGTTCCCAAGTGGCACGGCATACTCAACAGGGGGCACACCTGGCTGGCAGTGGCAGATCCGCTCTCCGCGATGGCGCGACGCAACCACACGCCGGAGAGGCCGGACCCCGAGCTTCTTGGACGAGACGAGACCGAGAAAAAGTGCAGAAAACCTCCAACCAAAACTATCTACTGATATGATAGCGCCCGGGCGATTGGTCGGACTTTGCAGAGGACAAAACATAATCCTACTACTACTACTAGACATTCCACGCATTAATTGTAGCCGTTGACATGGCAGTTGGCACGCAACAGTGGTTACCGACCGAGGTGCATGGTACACACAGTTGGATTGGCAGTGGCCAAACGGCAAACATCTTTCGGGTATTGCCAAATGCGTCTCTCCCTTGTTCGTTTCGCGGCACATTTATGGGCGCTTCAAGCCCCCCAAAGCTCTCTCGCATAGCATACTCTGCAAAGGACCCTTGAGCCCTCAAAGTGCAAACCTTGTCAATTTTTTGCGATCACGACGAAACACGTTTTCCATTCGTGCCGTTGAGATGCAGGTACACACGAGAGGACCGAGACAATGCGTTGTCTGGTACAGCTAGCTCTCACACGTACCGGTGGACACGCATGCACATCGATCGATTGCAGTCATGACGTCTCACTTTTTCGAGGAGTAGTATACGTATTATACATGACCCGGTGATGGGCTTGTCACGATCACGAGAACCTAAAGCTACCACGACTGTTTGTAGCACGAGCAAAAGCGCATCACTTGACCAAGGGAGGATCCAGTCACTTGAGTGGACAGGGACAAGGGGCGTACTCTACCAACCACGGGAAAAGTGCGCAAGAAATAGGGAAGCAGAGAGCAACTAGAACGCGGGTAGAGCCACCAAACCTTATCGGCTCCGATCCGGCCCGGCCCCCGTCGGCGGCCGCATCACGCTACAGTAAAAGGCCGGCAACCATCGTGGACCGTGGACGCCGTAGAATATGGCGCCCGGCGTACGGCGTACCACGACGCGGCCGCCGGAGGGCAACAGCTTTGCAAGCTTGCGCGGCGGTGGTACGGCCTCGTAGCACATGGGTCTTTTGGTTCATTTTGTCCACTCTTTTCTGGTGCGCGTGGGCACACGGCGCATGTACTGTACATACGTACTTTAAACGCTACGGCTGGCCAATGAAGCGGTGCCTCGTAAGTTCGGTCAGAAAAGGCCGGGTGTGTCGATAGATGCGGAGCAAAAATACGCCATGTGAACAATGTGGCTGGCCGGACACGAAGATGCGTGCCACGGCGGCCAAGCGTAGAGCTAGTTGCGGCAGTAGTTCGGACTGTTTGGCGGTGATTCGAAGTCAAGGAGTAGCTAGCTCGATGTAGTAAGTACACGCCATGATAGGTACATATCTCTGGTCTTTAGGACCCAAGAGCACAGTACAATCATCATCCATTGTGCCTTTTCATCAACCCGAACGGATGAGATCCTACATCTTTGTGGGCGGGCATTTATTGGCAGCCAAGAAAGAAATGTTTTGCAGCACGAGTTGTAGCGGAGACGGTGTGATAATAAATCCATGATCATGAGTGCACGAGCGAGGTTTGCATCTAGAACATGAGTGTGGTGGGGTCCAATGCCGTTTGGCTTTGGCCTGCTTTTGGGGGATTTTTTTTCTTGGACACCAAGACTGGACCGAACCAATCGGAGGAGACCAGTGCGGGGGCCACGGCGGCAACGACATTTGCCACGGCACGCGCCTGCACGAGCCCAAGCGCGTCAGACGTCGCGCCCAAAGAGAGCGACGTGGGCGGCAGCGGATTAAACTGGCCCGTCACCACGTGCAGTGACGTACCTACGCCACAGCCTGCGCTAGCCGACGGTTTGAAGCAGTTTCAGAAAATTCAGTACTATACTCGTGCCACGACGATCACAGGTCATTTCTAACATGAAACCGTTCGATTTCATAAAAAAAGACTTGAAAAATATAACTTTGATTTTTTTAATGGACTATACCTCCAAGACCGTTTAACATTACTAGTGGGACGCCTGGAGACGACGACGGCATGGGAACAAATGGAAGAGGGCAGACTTCGTTATTCGCCTTGGTGGCCTACAAGATATGGAAAGAAAGAAACGCCCGGATGTTTCATAGCGAAAAATTCGACTACCAGCTAGCTCCTCTCCGGGATCAAGCTTACCACCGTCAGTGGATCCGTGCGGGACTTCAAACCTTGGTTTGTCTCATTCGCGAGTAATCGCATGTATTCTTATTCGGGAGGCAAATTTCGTTGTAAATCCTTCGACCTCCCGAGAGTGTTAATTATGTAAAAACTCTTCTACTTAAATACAAAAGAAACACAAATCTTTTACGTTTTTGAAAAAAAAAGACCGTTTAACATTAGACATTGTAATAGTAGATCTTAAAAGCCCATAACTAGATGTTGAAATCTGTGGGTGAAGTGTCACATCGGATATTCCAACACACATTTGAAATATTAAATGTGGACTAATTATAAAATAAATTACAGAATCGTGCGAAAATGCCGAGGCAATTTATTAACACTAATTAATTTATTATTAGAGCATGTGTTACTATAGCAATTTAGTGTCTAATCACGACCTAATTAGACTCATTTGAATCATCTCACAAATTACAAGCAAACTATGCAATTAGTTTGTTATTTCATCTTGATTTAGTATTCCATACATGTGGCGATATATTCGGTGCGCCACATTTAGAGTTTGAAGTTTGGAATCTAAACCGTAATATAAATTAGTAAATTTGGAAGTTTGAAGTTTGGAGGTTGCTGATAAATTACATAGAAGAATTATATTCATTATAGTATTACTAGAGATTTATATTCAGACCCTGTTTGGTTGGAAAACCTTTTTTGAAGTTAGGACTTACGAAAGTCTCTTTTAGTTCCTTTGAAACCAAACGGAAATGACTTCTTTGGTACTTTTTGCTAAAAGTCACTAGAAGTTCTTCCTTGAGAGTCTTTTCAAGTCTCTAGAACTAAAAAAGTCCTATGATTACTTAACCAAACAGTTCCTCAACTTATTTTTGCAAAGTCCCAGGACTACTTAACCAAAATAGGGTCTCAGCTTAGTTTGCATCGTTGCAACAGAACTTAGCGCACTGCTATAATACCATTCTTCTACCTAAATAAAAGAAAATTTAGCACTTTACGACAACCCAAATCAAGTGGACGACAACGATAGATCGCGTGCGCAAACACAGTTGTCAGCGAGGATTTTCAAGCTTTTATGATTATGATGAAAAAGGGTTTTGCTTGGATCCCTATCTTCAAAAAAAAAAAAAGTATCTGGGATCACCACCGGCCAAATATATCCACTTGGTCAGTGTCTCTCTTGCTCAAGGAGCAAACAAAAGGTTGCACGCAGCTGTCGAAAATGCAGTAGCGTACTATGTTATGTAAACGGCCACTTGTTGAGCTCCGTGTTTTTTCTGGAAGAGAGCACGCGTGTCGCCCTCTGGCGCGGCGCGGATGGTGGAGAGGGCCAGAGGAGAAACGGCCACAGCCGACGGAGAGACGGCGGTGAGTCGACAGCTAGCTAGGCGGCCGGAGAGACACACACCTCCGACGATCCGCCCGGCGGGCGAATTGTGACGCACATGACCTGCGTGCCGTTTGTCACCTATATATGCAGGTCGAATCTGGCTCCTCTTGGCCTGCAGTTGGTGACCGGTCGCCACTCACCAGGTGGACCTCGGCGCAAGACTGCGATTCATCACCTAACCGCGAACATGTCCTGATACCTTACGAACATACCGTCAGTCACAGGCCAGGAGCCAATTACGGAGTACTCGTAGCCTTTGATCTAGTCCATGTCCAGAAACTGGCGAGCAAGGGAATTCCGTTGTGATGCAAAAGGTTATGCAGGCCGGGTACTCGAGTCTCGAGTAGTTAGTCGTCACGTCCGACCCGCCGAACAGGGTCTTCTGGCATCATCTATTCCGGTGATATATGGGGTGCAGAAAATTAAAGAAAGCCGGGAGAGGGAGGAGGGAGGGTTTAAAGAAGATTATCTAATGCGTGCTAGTGGGCCGTAGACGACGTCAATCGCCGGATAAGCCAGACTAGAAAATCCGCGCCCTAATCACCAGACTGAAAGCAACCTGCATCTGGGCATCTGCATCCAAATTAATTAACCTAAACCTCCCGTGTCCGGGAGAATTGATTAGCGCGGGCACAAACACAGGGTGCTGAGGGAGAGAGAGAAAGAGAGAGCAATGCCGATTTATTTTTTAGAGCTTTTTCTTTCGAAGGAGTATTGTTTTTAGAGGTAGAGGCTAGAGCCATCTTCCCCATCCCCCTTACGTCCAAGGCCTCGTTTAGTTGGTTGAAAAATTTGCAAAAAGCACTGCTTTGGAACTCGTGTGCCTTATTTGTAGACGTTTCGTTTGTTTGTGATAAATATTATCCTACCACGTGTAACTAGGCTCGAAAAGAATAAATACCGCAATATACATCTAAACTATGTAATTAGTTACTTTTTTACGTTTAATTTCATCTTTCGAACATATGTCTTTTGGTGTATTTAATGTGATGTGATGGAGAGAGAGGGAAAAAAATATTAGAAACTTTAGCCATCTAAACGAGGCCCAAAGATGGCGTTCTTTATTGAACGAGAAAGGACAACGAGCACTAGAGTATTATAGCAGTACTAGTACTACTCGTAGTATATTAGAGGTGAGCGCCAATGAACGGGAGCCTAAAGTTGTGACGTCACACGGTGCAACGACTTGGACAGTTCGATCCGATCCGATCCAATCCAATCGAAACAAACCCCCAACGGCAGAGCCACGGTGAGCTGGTGTGGTGGTGAGGTGACCAGCTACTACTACTGCCGGAATTGTTTCTGCGTCACTCCGGTCCCGGCGGCGCCCTCGTAGCCAAGGGGGCCGACGAGGTTGAGGTGAGAAGAATAGAGAAGAGAATATTCGCGCAACTCGCCATGCGACAATTATTATCTAATCTATCTATACTAGGAGTAGCTCCTTGCTTGGTTATCACAGCGAATCTCACCGATCCTTCCATTCCATCCCTCTTTGCCCTTCACCGGGTTCTGACGCACCAACATCAACCAAGCCAAAACCAGCGCGTGCCGTGCCGTGGAAACGGGCAGGCCGGCCATACACCGCCGGAAACCCGGCGTTCCGCTGCGTCCTCCGCCCCACCGCGCCGCGCCGCACAAAGCCTCTTGCTTCCAACGGAAAGCAAGTCATCGTGTGCTGCGCGCACAAGCGAAACCAGACGAAACGCAACGGCCAACGGACCTGCGGCGACGCCGTCCCGTGGCCACGCGCCCGCGCGCGCGCACGCGGTAATTTCACTTCACCCGTCCGGACCGTCCCAGTCGACGGCTAGGTCGGTTTGGGTTGGTTAGGATGGTTGTGCACGATCGGTTTCTGTTGTTTCGCGTGTCGTCTGTCTGTTCCGTTGGCTTTTTCTCGCGCGTGGAGAGACGTCGGCGAGGGGCGCGCCGCGGAGGTTTCCGAAAGGAGGATAAGTCTGCAGGAGCCGGCGGCGGTAGGCCACCTCCAGCTTGCGCCTAGCCATTGCCGCAGCGCAGCCGCCGGCCGATCAATTGGGGGCGCGATGAGGACGACGTCGATCGCCTCCCTCCCCACAAATAATTGGCCGGATTTGGATCCCAACAGGGGCCGAGTGCCCCATACGCCTGGCGTCGTCTTGTGGCGATGGCGGCGAGGACCCCACGGATCGAACCACCTCTGTGTCTGTGTGATCCGTTCATGGCCTCGACCCCATCGCATCGCATCCATGAGACTAATTGCGGCTACATAGATAGATAGATATCGGAAAGGCAGGCAGGCGTAACCGTGCGATTCGTTGAAAGGAGAGAGCAACAAGTGGAAAGGGGTACCGGTACAGGAGGAAGAGGTGATCAAATTCATTCATCATCACATAATGGCATGTCGAGCTCAAGCAGCAATTAATGGTAGTACATGTACATATAAAGCTAGCGCTAGCTGGCTCATCAAGCGCCCAAATTAACAACTGATCAATTCGTAAATAGAATCCACCAGCACCGCAGCACTGCGCTGCGGCTGTGCTGACGCAGATGCAGGCCCCCTAATCCCCCATTTGATTAATCAATCCTATCAGTAATCATTCATGCTACTGCTAATGACACAATCAGAGAGAGTAGTACTATGTACAGACACAAGGAACCTAGGATGGGGGAGGGATTATAATTAACAAGGAGGCCCTAATCCCCCTGGCGGTCTGGACGGATAATAATCTAGTCAGACCCGAGGTCAGTAGAGGCCGGACTTGGCGGAGGTGACGACGATGCATCAGCGGTTCGTCACCAACCCCAATCCCAGAAGAGACCAAGATAATCAATCAAATCAAGCAATTAACCAACCGAATCATGTGATCGATCGATCGGGCGAGGCGCGCGGCCCGATCGATGGATCATCGCATCATCAGGCTTCAGTACTTCCAGAGGTCGGCGAGGTTGAGGACCGGGTCGTCGAGCTCGGGCAGGAACTGGTGCGACGACGACGACGGGGTCACCGCCGACGAGATCTCCGCGTAGCCGCCGCCTGCCGCGTTGGGGTCGGTGCTGAGCCCGGTCTCGCGGGAAGGGCTGACCACCGACGCCGTTTGCCCCGAGACCACCTGCTGCTCCGCCTTGCAGTACCTCCGGATCGCCGGGGAGGTCGCTCGCCGGCAGCGAGAAGTACGGGCTCGAGTAGAACATCGGGGCCTGCTGCTGCTGCTGCTGCTGGTACTGCTGCATCTGCAGCAGCGCGTGCTCCTCCATCTTGACCGGCAGGTAGCTCGTGCCCGGCGCGCCGGCGTGGCCGGAGGTGGACGCGGGGCCCTTGAAGTCGATCACCTCGTCCACGTCGGCGCCGACGAGAGCCGGCAGCTCCGCGGAGTCGAGGAGCTCGTTGAAAGCCCAGCGAGCCGACGCGCTCGAGCTCCGCGCCTGCCGCCGCCGCCATTGGCTCGGTCCTCGCCGCCAGCTCCTTGTTGAACACCTTGCACACGGCCCACTCGTCCTGCACGCAACAACAAGAACGAAAAAGAAGCGGATTTAGACCACCGGCCGAAAAAGGGAAAGGGAATTCCAAGCCCGAACGAGTAATCAAACAACTGGGGCGGCCGGAGCCGGATGGACCTTGGCGGAGCGCGGGAGCGGGTGCGGGAGCTTGCCCTCGAGGCGGAACTCGTGCATGACCCAGCCCGTCTTCTCCCCGCGCGGCGCGCGGCCGCGGTAGAAGACGAGCGTCTTCTTCATGCCGACGAGGACGCCGCGGCCCCTGAAGATCTCCTTGTCCTTGCCGGTGGCCTTCCAGTAGCCGGTCTCCGTGGCGCGGTTGGTCCGCGTGCCCGTCGGGTACTTGCGATCCTTGTGGCAGAAGAAGTACCACTCCTTCTCCCCATCTTGGCCCTGGCTGGAGAAATCAAACGCTTTTCAATTAGCTAGGCCGGCCGGCCATGATTTCCAGCCGAGAAACAAGTACTGCTAGTACAAGCACATGCAAGGAAATTAACGAAGAAAGAAAGATGCACCAGCTTGAGGAAGTACATCAAGGAGCTAGCTGCTAGCTAGCTACGAAACTAACCTGGGAGGTCCCATGGCTCGCACTTGTTGAGGTCGACCTCGCCGATGACGCCGGAGATGAAGCGGTGGTTGAGGGCCTTGTGGGTGAGGTAGTGCGAGATGATCTCCTCGTCGGTGGGGTGGAAGCGGAAGCCCGGCGGCAGGTCCAGCTGCGGCCCGCCGGCACCCGCATCCTCCACCTCCGCCTGGTTTATCATCACCGACACCTCAGACATGTCCGCCGCACCGAGAACCGACCAGCAGCAGCCTCCTCCTTGCACTCCAAGCCACCACCGATCGGAAGCGGAAATGGCAGCCTCAGGCAGGAAGAGAGATGGAGATGGAGAGAGAGAGGCGTGTGTGAAAGAGAGAAAGAAGGCAAGGGGCTTGGAATGGAGGAACGGAGGGGCTGGTGCGGCCTTATATAGGATCGACGGTCGCTGTGACGGGCCGGAAGCGCAGAGCCGTGCGGAGGCGGCTTGTAGGCGACGGAACCCGTCCGGCGGGGACCGGCCGGGGCGGGCAGCCAGGTTCACTTGTTACCGCCAGCGCCACGAGCTGTGCCTGGCACCCTAAGGCCCCGTTTGGATTGGATTATAGATTTCCAAAATCTGGATTCTGGGAACTATTATAAAATCCGAATTTTTGGTAAAATCCATAGCGAGCCGTTTGGATCCTGGATTTTGAAAGCTGATTTCGTTTCTCTGTCCTCTCCCACGCGGCCCGTACGCCCAAAAATCGGGCGGAAGCTGGTCCTGAGCCGATTCCGGGATTTTGGAATCACGGATCCAAAATCTGGAATAAAATCTACCCGTTTGGATCAAAATCCGATTTCAGATTTTGGATTTCCAAAATCTGAAGGCTTCCAAACGGGGCCTAAGCAACTCCAAATTACCTGTCCTAATCCTGATGGCCCCCAAATTACCTGTCCTAATCCTGATGGCCCGTGTCCAAATCCTGTGCCCCGCTTCTTCTCCATCCACTGGCCTGCGGAATATTCACTCGCAGCTAACGCGGCAACGAAACGGTCGATAATTGTTCGTTGTAAAAAAAAAGAGATGCGGTTGAGAATTGAAAACCAGAGCTTCTCCTTTAAAATATCATCATCACAATCCTTTACATACAGCACGGTAGGAGTTTTGCTTACTTCTCTGACCTTTGAAAACGAGTGGGGGAACAGAGGAGCCTGTCTATCTATTTATCTATCTGTCCCTACATGCCAGCGTGAAGAATTCAACCCTACCCGGGTTGGGGCAGCAGGATATTCTCTCGTCCCCGGTTCCTTTCCAGAAAACGGCGAGAAATCCAGATTACCTTGACAGGGCCGATGATGGCTGTGGTGCTCGCATCCGTTCGTCGCATCTTTTGGGAAACTCCTTGTTCGTTGTCTACTGGACGCGCGTTAACGTCACACGACGGACGCGCGGCAACGGCGACAATTTTGTGCAAAGATACCCAGGGCTTTACACTGATGTACTATGGCGGAGCTGGACCAAAAGCGCAGAAAATTCGACGTTTTCCCTTTCAGAAGGGGGCACGCTCGGTGTCCGTAGTGCCATCAGGGAGGGCTCGGTCCCAGCCTCCCTCCCAAGGCTTTCACAGGGCATCAAGTTCCACACATTAAGTTGCCGAAGAGCAAAAAGTCAAGCAATCGGTGATCTTTGTTCCCATCTGTGTGTCTTACACTGATGTAGCAATAACCAGGGTGTATCTTACACTGATATAGCAATTTGTTCTTTCCATTTATTCGGTAGAAAAACTCAGAAGATATGTTAAGAACAATGTAATACCCCCTACTATTTAATATGCTCTAGAATTTTCCCCGAGCGAGACTGTTCGGTCTGAAGGCAGATCCAGGTCCAGCGAATTCTGCATAAGAACCAATGTATAACCAACAATGCGAAACTTAAACAAACATTTCAAATATATATCTTATATTAATTTCTATATGGATTATTTTGACCGGTAGCAGCAGTTTTTTTGAGGGGAAACCGGTAGCAGCAGTTAGGGAATCTAGCCGAAGTCCCCGCACCCTAGTCGTTGAAATGTTTTGCATTATCATCGTCAGTCATGAACAGATAGATAAGCATACGGATTCAGTGTCATCATCCTTCTCTGAAGGTATACATTGCATCCTTCAAAAAGATGCACTTGACTCACCGGGACCCGTTTAAAATTTCGGTCGGTGATCAGCTCAAACAATCAAGCACGCATCTTTCCTGTCTCAGAAGGTCGTCTCTCTCAATAGGCGTGTCATGTGCGGGAATGGAATGGAAGCATGGGCGCCAATGCAGGTATAGTATGCGCCAACAGCCTCGACGGAACCGGCGAGATTCCTGCGGACGCGCGCGCCTACAGGCAGCGATACCCTGCAGTTTGGTACTGTTGTCCGGGTGATTTTTTTTTTTTTTTTTTTTGCGAAACTGTTGTCCGGGTGATTGGATAAAAGTGCTTGCCTATTGTTAGCGTGGCGGTGATTTACACGTGGAACTGTTGTATTGCCTGCGTTCGGCTGGCCTCATGAGTCACGTGTCGCAATGAGCACAGCTCCAGGCTCCAGCTCGATCTTGAGCCGGTGCAGGATGATTCAGGTGGTACACAGTGGTTGTAGTATACTACTACGCCTCACTTGGTGAGTTGGGGATAAGAAGATTCCTTTTCTTGGAGATAAGCATCACATGGGAATCGTAGGGCGTCCAAACGGTCCAAACGGCCGAGACGTAGTTGGTGCTTGAGTGTCCTCTACTATCGCCCGGCCGATCAAGCGTAGCGGAGGAGCGAGATTTCTCTGTCCTCTACTGTTGCCCGGCCGAGATTATTTTGTTATCGGAGATCCTAAAAAAAAGTTACTTGAGGGATACAACTCCACCACCACCAGAAAGAGAAAAACACGTCTCTGATATCTCCTTCTACGCAAAACAAATATGTTTCCCTTTTATTTACCCCTACGGGTTTGCTAGCTATACAGTTCTCATGAAAATAAGTTTAGCCTATATGTTTGATGGAATGCCAAGCCAATGTGTGCAAAACTTATCTATTGTTCAAGCTCAACGGAACGAAACGTTGGCTTCCTAGGGTTGTATGTGAAGAGAACCACAAATATAGTCCAAGCTATTGAATGAAGAAAAGGGAGAGGAGTTAAAAGGAGGGATATGAGAACATTCATCATAATAATGTTGGCAGTTAAAAGGAGGGATATTTTTTAGCGAGCTAAGCCAGTATTTTAGCTCATACAATGCAAGTTGGCTCGCAACTCACGAGACTAATAACGAGCCAAACCTGTTGTTGTACAAAAACAACTTTCTTTACTCATCATAGCTTGCCTAGCTAATTCGTGTGCCACTTGGTTCGCTTCCCCTGCTTAAGTGCTCAATGGATATCTGCTCAAACCCATTTCGACTATATTGCATTCATCATATATTGCAGCAGCTGAGTTTGCAGTAAAACCTCCATTACTCATAATCTCAACAACCTCCATACAGTTGGATTGGACGATCAAGCGATTACCTCCTGACATCAATCCCTCTTTTGGAGCATATGCTTCCGCCCGCCCTTGGTGCATCCACAATGTGGGGGACAAAAGTACATGACGCGGTGATCATTCCTCCCGACCCATCTCTGAGTATGGGACCAACACTTTCACATCCCTGATCATCGTCATAGGAGGCATCTATGTTTAACATAATGTAGCCTTCAGGAGGTTTTCTCCATCCTCGTCTTAACTTAACTCCTTGTTTCGCTGCCATCTTATAATTCTTTGCAAGCGAAAGGATAGCTAGACCTGACCTTGATGGAAGTTGAACATTTTCACCATGTGTTAACTGTGGCCTTTGCCACCACATATACTAGCCACGAGTCAGAATAAGTTCAGCAAGTCCTATCTCCAGACCAAGAATATGCTCGCCTGTATGAATTATTTCTTCCTGATGACCACATATCACATCTTTTCTTGCCTCACTTTTTGTATAGACATAGTTCCATGTATAAGAAACATTTTTTTTTTATCTCTATTCTTTGATTACAAAGTCACATGGTCCTTTTGCTTGATTAACATATACTAATGAATACATATGAAAACTATACTAGTGTTTACGATGGGACTGTCCTTATGTCTCCGCCCAACCAAAAAAAACGATTAATTAAAAGAATAGTTAACTTTGGTTGTTTTGATATGGAAGACACATAAACCATGTATCTCAATTTTTATTTGGTGTCCACGAAGACACTTTTTTTATATAAGTTCACGAAGAAATCCAGGATAGCAAGAGATCAAGCAAGAGATCGCCAAGAGATCGCAAGAGATCAAACAACTCTTTTTGCCGTCACAATACAGGTTCGCGGTGTGAGCACTGTGAGGTCCGAAAAGTACGGACCCCACCTTGACAGGCGAGGCGACGCACAACGGGCCCTTGGCTCGGTCCTGGGATAACTGTGCGCGCGGCGCGCTCGCGTCAGCGAAGCCGGCGCCCTGCGGCACCAGGGCCCGACGAAAAACGAGCGCTTTCCGCAGTGCGGCGCGTGCCGCGTCCCATCCGTTCGTTCGTCGGCGCGGGCGCAGGTGCACCCAACTGCCAGTCCCACCCCACCGCCGCGCCGCAGCGCCCTGCGTGCCCCAGCCGCCGCCCTGCGCCCCAGCCCATCCCCTCCAGCACAAGTGACGTCAACTCACCGTCCCACTCCGACCCAGCGCGGGCGCGACAGCGAGCGTGACCGCGCGCAAGCCGGCGGCGACGGGACGGCCCGTGCCGTCGTGTGCGGCGGCCTCCCAGCAGACCTCGATCCTGTTCGGGCCTACCGGCCCGGCTGGACCGATCTTTGTGAGAAAGTATTGGCCTACCGCCTGCACGTACCTACCGACGTCTTTGTGAGAAAAAATACCGCCGACGTACTGATGATAAGCGAGCGAACAGGGCCCCTCGTCGCCGGGTTGAAGGCGTACTACTACGCCGGTGCATACGGTAGTCACGGCCCGTTTGTTTCACTGATTTTACTCGTGTCGACGAGCTAGTATAGTGAAAGCAATCCGATGGTAGTTGTGTTACACAGGCAAGAGCTCTCACGGTGGAAGAGCCCAAGTGCAACTGTGCAAGCCGTAACTCTTGCATACTTCCGTACAACTAAAAGATAGAGTTGAATCGGACCACCACAACCTCTTCAGGCGCGACACGTGGTGAGAATCTCGCGGTAAGTAGGAGTAGGAATTACTAGCAATCACGATCGCTGACGACGGGCTGGCCTGGCCTGCTGAAAAGCCGACGGGCTCTAGCCATCTGCTTGTCACCTTGCGACTTGCGTTGCGGCTAAACTATCCAGTTAATCCGAAGTGATGATTGATTGATTGGAACAGTAGTAGTAGTACTACACCCCAAGTAGAAGTATTTTAACCGCCCACGTTAGCGCTAATAATAGGGCCGGTGGCTCGACATAATCCGTAGTTAACCCGCACGCGTGGCGGCGGTAAGTCTCGAGATCCCAGCCCGGCGCCGCGCCGGCAGCCCGGCAGGGCGGCGGTCTCGCGATGCCCGGCGCCCCGCCGCAGCCGTACGCTACGCGGTGGTTACTGAGTAGGCAACGACGAAATTAAAATTATTGTGTGCGCACATGCTGACGCTGCTCGATCGATCCCCATTATCCACGCATGGACTTTATCTCCTTCTCCGGCCGAGTACGAAGATCAACGGCAGATCTTTTCTACTGAAGATGATTTTTAGTCGTCAGGCCGGTAAAGGAAAGGGCGCATGAGTTGGGCAGTTTGGTACAGATCGTACGAGCCCATGCGTTTTCTGGGCAAAAACAAGGAGCGTACGTCCACTGTTCGGGGTGCTTTAACAATGGGCGGATCGGAGTGGAGTGCGTGGATCATCCGTGTACCCCTGAGATATGATTAGTGTCGGAGTTGAGATGATGAGTCATAACATGGCGCTAAGACGCTTCTTAAGATATGGTTTGGTAGCATCAGAATTCAACGCGCCTTGTCAGCACGTATGCACACATGCATCAAAGGATATCACATATCAAATCAAAGCTTGGAACTCGTCCGGTACCGCGCTAGACGCTTGTATCTGCTACTCTCCCGACGGGGTCGATCGATGCATCAACCTTTTCCTCGCTCCTGTTTTCTGGTCAGACATACTACTCGAGTATAATGCAAGCACAGAACTGTCCATTCTGCCAAGACGTCATATGTGTGAGATGCAGCCATTGTGCGATGCGAGAAGGATGCGCTGGATGCCAGAAAGCCCAGAAGGCCGGCCACATTATTCCCGGGCCTGCTACGACAAAATGTGTGCAAGCGCGGCACACACCACAGCTTGATAGCTGGACATCTGCCGCTGAAGTCACATCGTGCTATTGGCTTGACTTCTATTTACTGTTGTACTACTCCTATTTTCCTTGCAGCTGCATGAGTGCATGACAGCCTGTTTCCTTCACAGGACCCATTCATCAAGTTCTACGTGCAGCGTGCTAGCTGCATGTCAATGCACGCGACTCTGTCAAAACGGATGCTCGATCAGATAGATAGATGAAAGCGTGCTAGGCTGCGTTCTGCTCTGACCAGGGAGAATGTCTGGAACACGTAGTAGTACAACGATGCTCCGTGCTCGTACCCAGTGGCAGAGGACTAACCAAAATTAAGGTGTGGCGAAATCGATAACATATATGTATATACGTGATCACTGGCCGTCGCCTGTACGTTTCTGAGGAGCCCAAGACCAACAAAAACATCGCAATATTCACGTTTTATTGTTTTCCTTCATCTCATTGTTGCTTGAGACTTCTTCCTAAGTATCTATAAATAGTAGTGCATGCGGTTCAAAAAATTTCAGACTTCAAGGTATGGCGAGCGCCACACCTTGCCACCACAGAGCTCCGCCACTGCTCGTACCAAGAAAAACGCCTCGGAATTTCTGAGCCATTCGAGAGCGGTGGCAAGCAAGACACACGGCCACGGGCCAGATGCAGACCGATCGAGTTGCGTGCGCACCAACCCAGCAGGAGAACCTTGCGTCTACCAGGCGACACAGACAGCCGATCGTCGCCGCCGCCGCCATGTCCGTGGATCGAGCATCTCGTGCACGCTGCACGGACGTGTGCATGCGTATACATGGCCGCGGCCGCACGCCACACGCGGGCAGCGGCACGCACACGCGCCGGCCTCCGTGGCCACATGCTGCCTCGGCCCGTTGGCCGGGGACCTATAAGGCCTGATGAACATGGCTGGCTGGCTAATAATCGCCGGGTCATACTTTCGTGCATGCGGGTTTTGGAGATTAGCGAGCTATTCGTGCTGCTTCACCAACACACCCAAGCAACTCGTTCCCGACGGAGCAAGCGACATCTAGCAAGCTTGGCCCCGTCCCGGCCGGCCCGTGGAAATAAGAAACGCACACACACAGAGAGACGCTCGGAGGGATGATGATGGATAAAACAATACAATGCGAGTTCATTCTTTCTATTCTATCTAGTGAATTCCGGTGAAGCGCACACGTTGGTTGTGTGTACGTGCGGGGTTGGTGTTCGCTTAGGTTTGCATGGATTATTTCGTGTGGAATTCAATTCGTATCCCGGTCCCCGGCCCCTTGTCAATTTTGGATATCGATGTATGTGTCCGCTGCATGCGTGACTCGATCAATCTGCAGAGGATGGCAGGCTTGGCAGCTAGCATTAGCAGAATGGTGTTATCCTTTTTAATGGTTCTTGATGTATTTGATGGAATATACAACAACTATTGTTACTAGTAAGTTCGGTTTCTTGTTTGGTGGTTCTGTATACACCAAGCCACTATGAATCAAATCATAATCTTCACCATTAGAAGAACACGGAAATAACAGATAGAAGTCGCGGTGCTCAATCTATGTTTTCGGACCATGTCGTTGTCAAAGAGCACACAAAGTTCAATACCTGATAATAAAAGTGATGCTGGTGTACTATTGTAGTTCCTCTGTCGACATCGCACAACATATACCATAGTTTCAACGGATGAATGATAGTACGAGATCTGAAATGCATATGGACAGGATATAATAGACGAGAAGACATAGAACAAACTTTTAGATACAGGACGCGTTGGTGCCGCGTGGTGCATCTCCATCCTCTGGTTTGATTGTCCCGTGATTTTTATGATATAAAGGATAAGCTGTTGAATTCTTTGCGAAGTAGGAGTATATATTTTCATTTCTATGGCGCAAAACTGTTTACGATGGTTGACTTGCTGGTCAGTTGTGCGTAGCTGTACCTGTGGAGCAGTAGTTGGTTGGTGACCGACCTGAAAATACCATCAATCAACAAATCCTTCACCGGGATTATATATATTATAGACGTTAAGTTTACTACCACGTACACGAGAATGACGAGAAATGCATCCATCGTGCCTGTCCTCTCACAGGCTGCATGTGAGAAAGAAGTGTGTTCTTCCGTTTCAATTGTCATGACACTCGTGCGATGTGAAATTGATGTACCACGTACCGTGTCGAGAGCAACGCGACACGGTAGAAATGTCGAGAGCAACGCGACACGGTATCCTGTTGCCTGTTGCTTTCAGTTTCTGCACTGGACTTGGTGCGAGTCCTACTAGGCGTCGACCTAGCTCATTCCCTTCGGCGACATCCTTGCAGCGATCCCGGAGGACAAACCGGGAGCAAAACGCTCGATCCAGCCAAGGCCGGGCCGAGGGTATAAGAGCAAGTCCAATAATAGAGCCAACTACTTTGAGCTTATAAGCCCTAAATCATAATAAGCTGCTAAAACTATCTGATGGTTCATGTTTTACATGGCTCGAAACATTATTTTATTATTATATGGCTTCATTCTCTTTTCCTCCTCCTCTCACATACATCTTTATTAAATAACCCACTATTACCTGCATGCATTTGTGCCAAAGCTTGGTGCTTAACTTGGAGCCAAGCTCTCTTCTCTCTCCTCCACATCAGCAAAAATGATGACTAGCTTGGATATAAGCCCATTATTGTACTTGCTCTAACGAAGACGCAGGCGGCAGGCTCTTCCTCCGATGGATACGTCAGAAAAGCCCGGTCAGATGAGTGGAGTCTGTACAGTACTCCTACATTCCCATCACCCGCACGGGCGACGAGGACGTCTGGGGATCGCAATCAGCCAGTCCAGTCCTAGGCGAATGTAGCATTTGACCGCCCTCCGGATGCAACACACACACACGAAAGCAGGGGCAGAAGACTTCAGATATCCTGGATCCGGCTCTTGACCACGAGGCCCTGCCTGCTGAATTGTCTCTTGCGCTCCAGACAGATCGACCCTGTTCTGACTGCGCCTCCTTATCCTGAGCACCATGGCGTTTTGGTGGCACTGCCGGCAGGACTCTGGATTCGAGGACGACGAGGACGCTGTTCCGATATGCTTCACGGTCACCGGATGCGGCGACGCTCGTGCCACGCTGCTGCTGATTGCTTTGTTCTAAATGGTTTATGATTTTTTTTGTCACTTTCAATGGGTAATTGGGCCACCCGTAAATGAAGGATTGGATTTCGACAGGACAGGCCCATCCCAAGCACAGTTGTGCTGGCAGATCGGGGCAAGGCCCAACCCGGGCATACTGTAGACGAGATGACGGCTTGTCAGTATTGGGTTGGACGGTGCATTTGCCCATGGCAACAAATCAGCCAGCGGGATTGACGATTAGGGCATGTTTGGTCGGACACCGGGATGTTTAAGAGTCGCCTAGAGTTTTGATGAAATATGTCTCTCCAGGTAAGTAGTAAGATGACGTGTTTGGTTGGAAGCTTGTGCCTAAGAAGTTTGATAGACAGAGAAACAGTGGCGAATCTAGAAAAGAAAAAAAATGGTCGTTGCGTCAGCCTAAACTTAGAGCCGTAACTATAGGTGTACTCCCTCGGTTCCACAATACTTGCAATTCTTTGACTCATATAAAGCGTGTGTTTGACCTCTCGTTTTATTCAACTTTTTTTAATAAATATTAACACTTTTGTTATGACTTATTACATCACTAAAGATATTGTAATGACGTTTTTGTTTGTTTTATAATTTACATAAAAAATTTGAATAAGACGAAGCGGTCAAAACACTTGCTTTATATGAGTCAAAAGAATTGCAAATATTGTGGAACGGAGGGAGTAACATCATACATGGAAAAATATATATATTGCAAATAGTAAGCATTTATACATGGATAAATGTTACAATAACATAATCTGAAATTGTCCTTCTATCTATTAGATCATACGGAAGCTCGTCAAAATTAACCTCATGTCGTGAGATCCGTGAAGAACGTTGAACTGCATTGTTGGTGTTTGTTGCATTTGTATCTCTTCTTGAAGATCCTCCATCAATATTCTCCCTTACAGTGGCAAACGTAAGTGGAGGTATCGGGTCGCTAACCCCGACGACTTTCCAATATCACTTTCGTACATGTATTTTTTTTTTAGTAAAAATACGAATAATAGGCCATCAACTTGTGCAGATGTGTTATTTTGGGTCATCAACTTTAAAAATGCATTTTTAGGGCCAAAATCTTGACTTGTGCCGCAAATGTTTATAAATCAATGGAATCGACCAACGAAAAATGATGGATCATGGTCATAAATTGCCCGGTTTGTCTTGTTTCGTTTCATTCTCCTGTCCGTGACTATTGCCTGTTGAGACCCGCGCGATCCGCCGGCTGCTCCACCGCCCCAACCAGAGGACACTATGCGGGCACATCCCGCCGGCGACATAGCCCTCCCGCGGCGGCATAGCTCTCTCCGTCGACTCGGGCGGTGAGCCCCGCCACCGCTCCCTCTCCTGGACCTCCCGCACTCTTCTTCCCGGATCTGCGAGATCCGGCGCGAGCGTCCATGGCGTTAGCGTCGGTGAGCCCCAAACCCTCCCATGTGTTGCCGCGATCGGCCCATCAAGGGCAACTTCCCCGCGACTTCGCCGGAGGAGTGGAGTGCCAGGGGGGCTGCCGCCTACTACTACGGGCGCTATTTGGACGTGCGCCGACTTCGAGGACAGGTGCATCGCGGCCGGACGGGAAGGCCTCTGCGGCGGAAGGAAGGACGTTGTGGACATCATGGTAGATGACATCTTTGTGGGCGGTCGCCGAGCATTGCCCGAGATGGCGGACGGTGACCTTATATGAAAAATATGTTTATCTTGCTTAAGTAGTCGTTTGTATGTTAATTGAAGAAACAAATTAGTTTGATACGAGCAATTTGCATATAAACATGTGCCGGCATTTAGGGGCATTATAGGTATTTCTTTGATAGTCTATAGATAGCACCTCTAACCAATCGGTCTTACCTTTTCAACAGTTACTTTTTAATAACCCACAGGCCATAGCAGCTTTTTCAAAAGTGAGTGCTCAACCAAACACACCCTAATCGAGCAGCAGCACCCTAAAGCAAGCAGTGCCTAGCAGCAGCGGCCCAACAGGCGGATTGGGCCAGCGGCGCGCTGAGCAAAGCTAGCGGGCCGGGCACAGCGAGGCCCAAACGCGAGTGCATGCGTGCAGCAACAGCAACAGGCGGGCGAAGACAACCTTGGCCCAGTGGCGGCAAGACAGACCAACAGCTTCGGGCTCCCACTAAAAATAAAAATAAAAAAAAAAAAACAGCTTCGGGCTTGGTCCATGAAGCCAAAAACCAGCGTCAGCAGCAACCCACCTCTTCTCTTCCATTTTTTTTGTTTATTTGAATCAGCAATACAGCAAGCAACGCAAAAGCTATCTCCTCCATTTCTCTTCTAAATATTTAACAAATCTCGATCCAAATCACATGCCATCATATCTAAAGTATGTCAAACCTTATGAGCATAATTAGATAGCATCGCTCAAGACTTCTTAAGGGATTTCTCACCATCTCACAACTCACTGATCTAATGCATATGCAACAAGAAATTCAACTTAGTGGGACCATGTGAGTAAAGCAACTATATAGTTTTCCCCTCTTAAAAGTATCGTTATGAAACCTAAATCCGGTCACAAACTTCTCTACCCACCTATGACCGGAGAAATTAAATCCCCCGAAATTATAACTTTGCTTTTATGGCGTTTCAATTCCACTTTATCTCCTCCAAGTGCCGATACAATGCATGCATCACCACGATCAAGAATGATATGATCCATTTTATGACATCACATGACCCTATTTGGTTTCTCGTAGCACTTAAGGCTAATCATGTTGGCTACTTGTAGCACTTATGACCAATCATATATTAATTAGACTCAAAAGATCCGTTTCGTGGTTTTACCGTCAAACTGTGCAATTAGTTTTGTTTGTTAAAACTATATTTAGTGCTCCATACATGTGTCGAAAAGATTCGATATGATATGTGAAGTTAAAAAATTTGTAACTAAAAAGGGCCTCAATCCGTGAGAAATGTGGCCTCGTTCAATTGCTCGGAGACAACCAAACGATACCGAATTGCTCAGAGACAACCAAACAATACCGTGCTTTCGGACGAGTACACATACTGTGTTTGCAACCATGGCAATGTCGCAGTTGTAATGTCATAAGTTTTTTAAAAGTGTAAATTGCATGCATCGCCCTCAAACTTTTTGACGATTCCCACTGGGGTTCTCTAACTAAAAAGCAACCATCCACAACCCACCACACCAGCACGAGAAATCAGGCGTGGCATGCCACATAGGCAGCAGGAAACAAGAAACGAAAACGGTCTAGACACAATCTGAGCATGTGACCGCGGCGACATCGTGTCCTGCTTCCTTTGTGGCATGCGACGTCAAATTTTTGTGCTGGTGCGGCGGGTTGAGGACGCTTTGGAGGGCAACGCCCTAGATTAAAGACCTACTAGGTTGTTGCTTTTCTTTTTAAGAACCGAGGTGGGAATCGTAAGTTCGAGAACGCCGCATGCATTTCACTCTTTATTAAAAAACACTGTAATACTCCCTCGGTCTCAAAATAACTCATCATGTTGACTTTAAGATATTATGTTTAACCGCCTTCGTCTTATTCAAATTTTTTTATATAAACATCATCCATTTTGATGTGACTTATCTTACTATTACTAATTGGAGGGTCCAACGGAGGTACCACGTTAATTCTCACTAGAAGCGTTAGAAAAAAAAAAGATAAATCCTTGAAATTCTCACAAAATTTGAAAGATCTAGCCATCGATTTGATGGACTCTCATCACAAGTAATATTAATAACCGTTAGATCTATATTATGTTCTTCTAAAAAATTACCCACCATGCCATTACATAATCTAAGTAATAACCCCTAAACTTATTTTGTAATTACCCACTTTTGCCATTATAAAACATAATGGTATTAATTAATGTTAATAAAACTCACCACGTACACCTAATAATAGATCTAATCTAAATTGAGAAGAAAAAATACCATTACATTGTTCCTCCCAACCTCTCTCTCGTGGAGCGAAGCCCCACAGCTATTCATAGCCACCGAGCTTCAACAAAGGTAGATTGACTGTTCCATCATGCATGGAGTGCTTCCCTCCCGAGTCGTCGTCCCGTGCGCTCATTGCAGCCCAGACAAGTGATCGATGCCATTCATGTGTGGGTTCTTTCGTGTAGTAAGTACTCATTGTTTGAGTTTTTTTAATCGATCTCCTATTTGAGCTATATAATGTGTGTCATGTGTGGGTTTAGGGTTTTTTTTTTTTGGAATCGGATCCGTACCATCCGTCCAGGTTAGAATTTTAGTCAGCATGCATAGGTCTCTTGTGACAACCAATTGTACAACCCTTAAATAGCAACACTACACCACAACCCTTAAAAGCATCTAGCAAAATAAATTTGTTAGTCAAAACACTTTTACATAAGCACTCATGCATTGTATCCAGCTAATAGTCTAAGGCAAATATTCAACATATCAACATGCATGATACACAAAATAGATCAACGACATTGCTAATTGCTACTGTATTTGTTAAATAATAAAATGGTAGTTTAGGAAATATGGTATGCATCCGAGAATATCCGTCGAAGCCAATCTATCAACTTCCACGGTTTAATACATTTGTGCTTTGTGTTTTTGTTTAACGTGAATCATCTTAATGTTGCTCAAACCTGACATTGTCTTTTGTTCGTGGGCATACAGGATCAAAAAGGAAAAAAAGCAGGAATCATTGCTGGTATGCACTACGCATCCCATAGTCATCATCATTTAGTCTAAAAAGAGCAGAAAAAAGCATTAATCAGAAATTATCAACATGAATTCTCACCAGATGCGATAGGAAAAATATAAATACTAGATATTATCACATTAATCAGAAACATCTAGCTATCAAATCTATATAGACGGATAATCAGTAACCATTTGATCTACTTTTTTTCTAGAAAATTGCCCATCTTTGCCATTGTTATTACCTTATTATTATTGGTAGAAATAAGAAAAAAGAAATCTATTAATTTCCTTATCAACTGTGGAGGAAAGAAGAGGTTGTAGCCTCACAATGCCTCCAAAATAAATCGATTATTTTCCTCACCTCACCATGGCTCCACGCAGCACCCGCCACCGCCGCCATTGGGCAACTAACTTTTGTGGTCGGCCTTCCAAAGCAAGCAAGCAGGAGGCCGAATAAAACAGACACGCGTTGCTTTGATAATTCAAAATTGGGCGAAGGTTTTTACCAAGAAATCGATATTCAAAATCATTCCATTCAGGATTCTTTGCTTTCTTAAAGCGCCGGGCTTCTAAATTCTCATAAGGTCCTCCGGGAATTTTCTCTACAGCCTGTTGAATAATTTTTATGGATTCCCTCATTTCACCGACTCGTACTAAATAGCGAGCTAACGAATCTCCTTCTTTTTGCCATTGGACTTTCCAATCGAATTGATTGTAAGACTCATAAGGATCGATTTTACGAAGATCCCATTGTATTCCGAAGCTCGTAACATTGGTCCCGATAAGCCCCAATTTACAGCTTCTTCTCCGCTAATAAAAACCGACTCCTTCAACTCGTTTAGAAGTGCTTGATCTTCGCCTTCAACTCCGGACTCTCAAGAAAGGCTCCTCTTCGTGTCGAGTTTATGAAGAAAATGAAGAGTATCGCAGATCAACTTCCCTCGATCGGTGTGCCCGCCTCTCGAACGGATCTTGTCCTTCACGTGTTGACCGGGCTTGAGCCGAGTACTGAATCTTTTGTCACCGCTATTACTACACGATCGATCTAGTGACTGCCTCGACCTCCAAGGCCTTCTTCCGACACAAGAGCGGCGCCTCGAGCCTTCAAGTCAGATTCGT
Source organism: Hyparrhenia diplandra (assembly GCA_015847255.1). Lineage (NCBI taxonomy): Eukaryota > Viridiplantae > Streptophyta > Magnoliopsida > Poales > Poaceae > Hyparrhenia > Hyparrhenia diplandra. Next base: position 214,021 of record JADLZK010008574.1, read on the forward strand.
CGGAGTTGGATGGCATCGGGTTCTTCGTCTGAGAGGCGGTTCTTCGCCGAAGTCCCGTTCTTAGAGGGGAAAGGGACCAATGTGTAATTTCTACCTTTGTTGAGGTCCCGTTTGCTAGGTTGGACATCTGTCCACCGTATCCTTGTACGGTCTACTTGTATTTGTACACTCTTGGTTTCCTTACTTAATACGGGTATACTTTATCAAAAAAAAAAAAAAAAAAAAAAACCGGCACCCGTACGCCCCCTCCTTCAACATTGAGGTGCTCGACGTCCACGGCGAGTACCAAGACAAAGTCCCCGTGACGAAACTCTAGTTTCGTTGTTGAACTACAGATAATGAGGTTGTGTTTTGGTGATGAGTGGACTCATAGGTCTAGACTTCAGAGTAGTAAAACATAAATGTATGTTTGAGGGTGCTAATTGTGGCCTATAGGGTCGTAGTGGTACACCATGAATGAAAATTTTAAGTTGATTATTGTGGTGCCTACATGTATGCAAAATTGTATACAATATTAGCCTCAAGGTTCTGTCATACATGGCTATAGGCTTCTTCTATTTATTTTGATAACTTTTATCTCCTACGATGTATGAATTTACTAACATTGTCCTTATTACTTTGAATATAAATTTTGAAATAATCCATGCATCATGTATTTTTTTTTGCTACCATAATAATAATATTTTTTTGTCTAAGGGATTTCAACCCCGAAAGTGAAGGAGGGAATGATCGTCTCATTTGACAGTGATGCACAAAAGGACTCTCATCACATCTTTGATGGCCACGAATGCACAAGCCGGTTGCATGGGGAACACCAAACCCAGGCCTCGACTCTTCGACAAATGCATATAGAGCTTCTTTGGTCCGATATGGAAGACTGGAGCGAACACATTTATCAGCAGTACCAATTGCAGGCGCAAGCAAGATGTGCACAAGCAGCGGATGACACCTTGAACAGCTTTGGTTATGAGATGGTGTCCAGAGTAATGTTTGATCCAACCACATCGAGGGAATGGTAGGACGGGCGTGTGCGAGCATCATGGGGACCGTGCAAAGATCTTTATCAAGAAAGGAAATCCCGGAGCACGTGAGCCACCAACCACACCTGTAGGCTAAAGGTATGACCATCTTACTAGATCTCATAATTACAATTTAATTTGTTCTATGAAATATATAATACGATATTTATTGACAATTAGTCATAATTTTGAATTAAATTTGTGTCCTTCGATTTCTTCACATAAATATGTGTTGACATAATCCTCATTTAGTATCAGCTATATTTATTGTATTAACTTGATCAGGGAAGCCCCTATCTATTTTATGTTTTTAAAATCCATCCGAGAAATTTGTTCCGTATAGGTGTTCGAACTAGCCTGTTGGGGTGCTATTGAGCAGGTCCAACCACTAGGCTGAGACATCACAAAAAAAAAAAAAAGTAGTAGGCTGGAAACCTATTCGCAATTACATGCTAATGTTGCTTAAAAATTAGGAGACCATGAGTCCATGATCTATGGAGTTAGTAATAAAGTTTACATGTGAAAATTCAAACCTCCGCAATTATAGAGGATAATTAAATTAATTCAATAGTATTTTGTATAAATTATCCATCTCTATCATTATGAAAGGCAATGCTTTGATGCCTAAATTTGCATTCAAATTATGCATAATGACATTATGATAGATAATGTAAAATAATGTATAGCCATATAATTTGTACCTAAATTATCCACCTCTCAACCATTAAAAAGAATTTACAAGTCTCCCAAATCTACATGTAAAGGCGAATATAAGCAATTATGAACAATAATTAAACATCTAAAATTAAAACCTACAATAGTATAAATAATTATTCTTATAGGCTTATCAAGCATAGTAATATATCATTAGTAAACCAATTAGTAATGACACTTATAACTCACTTTAAGTTATATTAACAGTCTTGACGATAAAATTTGTAAGTCATTGTTAAAAAAAAGTTTAAACATTATGTCATAATATGAATATTAATAACTTAGTTTTTTTGAAAATAATAACAAAAAAAATATTAATATGACATAATAAATTAAAAATCTTGGTTGCTATGGTGCATGCTAAAATAACTATTTTATGATATTTTTAAAAACCAAGACTAGAATATTCTTTTATTAAAATAGAATATGAAATTTTTGAATAAATAATCGAATGACCTTAGAATTTCAAATCGATACATGTAAAAAAAATATTACAACAACTAGATCAAAAGCTCCAGTTTAAAATACACATTTTGAAGATATCGCCTAAATGTATAAAATAAGAGTTTAAACACTTTACGTTTAATTTTGTTTTAGCTAAATACATATGGTGCTAAATACAACTCACAAAAATTGGCAAAAAATTTAAAAGTTACATCCTAAAATTCTTATTAAAAAAAACTAATTTTTTTTGCCATCAAATCAATTGACTATACTCAACAATGTAAATAATAGTTATTGTATATGAGGAATTAAGCTTAAAATTTGAGAAAGAATTAAAATTTAGGTAAATGTCCTCATAATAGGGATGGCTGCTAAAGCTATCATGGTTTAAGCAAATGTTTCAACTAAAGATCTTTTGGAGATACACCAAGGTGCTATGTAAAGAACAAAACAAACATATGTATATAGATGATAAAAATATTTAAATAAATACTTGATAGATTATCACAATTGAATATAGACTATTAGTGAAGACAAAACAAAGTAATTCTTATTAGGTAGTGTCTACACATAAGATTCTTAATAATTAGTGTCTGGTCATAAGATTCTAACCCGCACGAGAGCACGGGTTGATGAACTAGTTTTATTATTAAAGATACTTTAATAATAATTTATTTATTTCCTAAATTGTATAAATAATTTGAATAAGACGAGCGGTTAAATATAATGTGTTAAAGTCAACGTGATAAGCTATTTTGAGACGAAGGGAGTAAATAGCATATGCTGGCCATCGTTCCGAGTCGTCTCGAGCATATTCCACCTGATGGAGGGCCGGCCGGCACGTGCCCAGACATGGATTGGAGACAGAGAAGAGGACACCATCAATGGTGACGCTGATGGATGAGACGACGAACGTGGCACGCCGGCCGGACATTACGCTGCGGCGTGCCGTGCACTGTAACCCCGCAGGCCCCAGCAACCCTGTGCGCGGTCCGTCGCCTGACGGCCCTTCTGCATTCAACAGTGGAGGCGTTAACGAGCATCGGGAGGGATTTTCAGAGTTTCAGCCAAAAAACGCAACAGTGGTGTCAAATGCAACTACTCCTATTTCAGTTGACAGTGCGCGATAATCTTGGGTTGGGAACCGCTTGAAGCAGGCAACGTGGTAGCAAAACCACAAGTAGATACTGTCGTTAGAATAAGCAAAACCCACTTGGATAAAAACGAAGGATCCGAGTACAGTACAGAGTTTCACTCCAGGTCTGAAAACTCTCAACATCACAAGCACCGAGCGAAAAGTAACCAACAAGTAACTCTCTGACTCTCCTCTCTCTCGCGGAAGCAAGGACGGACTCAAGCACACATGACCGAAACTAAACACAAGAGATCATCACCACAGATCGATCGCACCCCAGCTTTATTCTAACAACACGGACGGCAGCAGCAGCTGCTGACCACAGGTGGCAGTGCTCTCCAACTCCCAACTCCAGATCCTGATGATGACCAATGCAGCTCAGCACATTTCTGCAGACGCAAGCAACAATAACACGTCATTAATCTTCTTTTGACGAAATGTCAGACACATTATTAATTCAAAAAAAGAGACTAATAATAGTGAGATAAGCTATCTGTTTCTACCGACAATCACTTTATTTGTGAAGCTTCTAGTAGTGCGGGTAGGTAAGATGTGCTGATTTTTCTATCCGAAATCAAGAAAAAAGCAGCTGCACTGCAGCTGGCAAGCAGCAAGTGAAAAGTGTCCTGCATCAGATCGAGGTGTGAGACTTGACTTACACCAGGGGACGATCTTCCAGCGCTGGTTGTCGCCCTCGCACCACTTCCAGAGCACGATGGCGGTGCCGTCGCGGACCCCGCCGTGGTCCTTGTCGCCGTGGAAGGCGTCGAAGTTGAGGTAGATGTTGTTCACCATGCGGATGCAGCGGAAGCCGTGGCCGACGTCGCGGCTCTCCGTCCACAGCACCGACTCGTCCTGGTAGTTTGGGTTGTAGGGCACCAGCTTCACGGGGTGGCCCTCGCCCTGGGAGTGCTTGATGGCCTCGCCGGTGACCCTGTTGACGAGCGCGAACGCCGGGTAGCCCTCCTCGTCCTTGATGCTGTTGCTGTGGCGCATGTCTTGACCCAGTGCTGGTACTCGTCGCGCGGGTTGGTGGGCGCCAGGCACACGGTGCCGTTGCGGACGGTGACGCTGAACCCGTCGTCGGCCTTGCAGTAGATGCGGACCGTGGGCTCGCCGTGGCCGTAGGGCGCGTTGGCGGCGCCGCTGCCGCCGGCGTAGGCCTCGTCGCCCCAGGGCAGGATCTTCCAGCTCTGGTTGTCGCCCTTGGCCCACTCCCAGAGCACCACGGTGGTGCCGTCGTGCACGCCGCCGTGGTCCTTGTCGCCGTGCAAGGCGTCGAAGTTGAGGCGGATGTTGTTCACCATGCGGATGCAGCGGAAGCCCTTGCCAACGTCGCCGCTCTCCGTCCATAGCACCGACTCGTCCTGGTACTCCGGGTTGAACGGCACCAGCTTCACCTGACAAAAGAATCAAATGAAACCAACATCAAGACGCCATGATTCAAAGATAAATCCCAGCAACAAGAAGATCGAGCTACAATGAATGGGTACCGGGTGGGACTGGCCGAGGGAGTGCTTGATGGCGAGCCCCGTGGCCTTGTTGACAAGGGCGAAGGCAGGGTTGCCCTCCTCGTCCTTCACCTGGGCGCTGAAGCGCATGTCCTTGTACCAGTGCTGGTGCTCGTCGCGCGGGTTGGCGGGGGCCAGCACCACGTTGCCGTCGCGGACGGTGAGGCAGTACCCCTCGTCGGCCTTGCAGAAGATCTTGAACGTGGGCTGGTGCACGCCGCCGTGCGCCGGTGGGTTCTGGCCGTGCGCCGGCGGGTTCTGGCCGTGGTGGCCGTGGTGCCCGAAGCCGAACATCGACATCTTGCGCAGGGGTGGTGGATCGCTTGATCGAACAGCAGAGTGGAGGATTTGGGACGGGGCGATTAGAGGGTGTGCACCTTGGGGTCCCATTTATAGAGGGAGAAATGGATGGGACTTGGGAGCCATGTCTTGCTCATCAGTGACAGGTGGGCCTGATGCTCGTCGAGCCCACCTGCCAGTGACAAAATCAGAGTGGGCAGAGCGTCATTTGCAGACTTACTGCACGGTGAAAAGAATCCGATGCTGTTTTGGCAAACCTGTGGTGTGAACAGTGAACGTTTGTCCAGTTTCTCTTTTTTAAAAAAAAAAAAAAATGAACGTTTGGCGTCCTGGTTTTATGACGTGTGGGGCCGGTGGACGGTGCGACCGCCACCTTGGAGCTTGCAATCTTGCATGACTCGATCGATGGGTCTAGGCTGAGCAAGGCGTGGTCGGTCTTGTGTGTCTTCTGGTTCTGGCCCTGAGTGATTAGCATCGGAGTTTACTGAGCGCTGTGACGCGTTCAGATTTGACTCGCTTTTGCGTAAAATAAAGCACTCCACCGGCGAAAAAGAATTTATCCTATTCGAAAAGGCGGGAGACTAACCGGTTCTTGCCATTAGGATAAATTCTTGCCATCAACCGGATCACCGGCGATGCAGCAGGCTGACGAACAAAAAGAACGCCAATTCTTGCCATCTTGTATCCATACCGCGCGCATGTGTCAACTTGTCTTGGTAAAGAAGGTCGTGGAGCTGGTGCACACCAAAAGACGGTCCTCTCGCCATCGTGGCGCGCGCTTCGTGCATGCACGTATGGTCATTTCGCGTCAGGGACCTGTGGATCCAGACATCCAGAACACGACGACGCGTCCATATGGAGAAGGAGCCGCCCCGCTCGCGCCCGCGCCCGGCCTCTGCCCCCGCGTGGCCGTGTCGTCCTCGACGCCTGCTGCATGTCAGCGGCGCGTGTGTCACCTCTGTCTGCTACGTGGTCCGGCGGCCTCTTCGCCACGTCTGTTGGTTAGCGGCAAGAACCTTAAACAAAGCTGCCGAGAAATTGTGATCAGATGAATGGCACCATCTGCTTTGCTCTCTCCTCCTCCTCTAAAGCATTATTAAACTAAGCTCCCTCTAATACTAGTAGGACGACAATGATAGTGCATCTTCTTTGGTCACTAATCTCTGTCTGAGATGCGTGCTCTCGACGCTGTCGCTGCATGGATTTGATTCGCGCCATCTCAAGGGGCCCCGTCCGGCAAGGCTTTGCTCGTCTCCGCAAACACGGAGCCGCTTTGTCGTGTTTGCCTCCCCAGTCGATTCCAATCACGGACGACAGACCGCGTGAGCGTACACTGCGTGCGGAAATCGACGCTGTGCTTTTCTGCTCAGTCCGACCTGGACCTGACGCGGACGGCGAGGCCGGCCAAGCCGGTGGTAAAAACCACGACAAGGGTGGTGAATGAGGGGATAAGATCACTGTGAGAATCCATTGAGATTTTCCACCCCCACCGCCCACTGCATCGGATTCACGCGGGTGTACGGCCATCACGCGGCGTGTCGAGCGGCCTCGCCTCGCCTTTTTATTGTATTTTTCTGAAAATCGTGTTTCCTCACGCGGACGCGTTTTTCGACCGACGCACGTAAAGGGACGGAGCCGTATGGTCGACAAAGCGTGATGATTAATCAGTTGAGCGTTTGACAGTGTAAGACGCGAACCTTAATAATGGTAAATATGTAAAAAATCCCACGGCGGGCTCCACGTACTCGACTTTGTTAGGCACACCTAAGCTCTGCCAACCACGACGACAGCTGGGCAAACAACACCATGATTGCTTTTCGACCGCTAAAGAATGATTAACACCGCATGCACCGCTGAAGTATGTTTTCTAGAACACCTTAAAAGAATGATAACGCACCAGTAAACTTCAAAGAGTCGCTACGTGTTTCGGCCCATCCGTGTTGTAAGTATTTTGCTGTTTAGGAGACTAGTATAGTGTCCGTTTTTTTGCCACGGTTTCATTTAAGAGATGCACATGAAAACCAAATGATAATACTTTTTTCTATGCTATCGATATGGTGATCTACAAATCAAACATAACATATATGTGGTATGTTTAAGATCCCACTAAAACACAATGATTTTTTTTACAACAAACATGATATTTGGTGGATGATCTAGGATGGAGGCCATGTGCAGGCTCTTTGCAGTTAGCGACTGACTTGTGTATTTGACCAGCATATACAAATGCCTCCATCGTTCACAAGCGCCACGTATCACCGTGGCCGTCGGTAGCACTAATGACGCCAAATGGGTTTATTTTTCATGCTTCCCTTTGACATTCTGTCAATCAGCTAGTTGCTACAACATGTAGAAAACAAAAAGTTAGAAACTTGAATCAATGTCAGGAATCTAGAAAGTATGTGCATTGAAATGGAGGTTCATGACAGTAGGAATTACTCCTCTTGAACCATATGAATACACAAGCTTAGTTTATGGCAGACAACTGTTTGCAAAAAAGACATTTATACGCATCTTGAACTCAAAGAAGGGGACAATTGATGGCCATTATAAAAACTACACCTAATCTATGAAAGCTGATTTCTCCTAAATTTTAGTGACTCCATACCCAACTCACCAGATCAATCAATCACCTGAAACACATGAAACTTGTATTCTACCTATCCAGATCACAACACTATGACCATAATTAACATGATGGGTTACAACAAAGGCGTCAAAACTTAACATCCCAAAATTTCAATCCAGGATGCAGAAGTATAATTTATTATTACTACAATCGATAGTGCAATTTAAGCTTCAAATGAATATGGTCTCAGTATGATAATTCTCAAGTATAAAGCTAAGGGATGGCTAATTACTCAATTCCCCAAATTAACACCCATAGTATAATGCCCGCGCTTAACGCCACGGGTTAACTTCAGGGATGCACATGAATACAACCAAACGGCGATATCATATTCTTAAAATAAAAAATTAAAAAGTACCATATCGTATCCTTCTTGTGGAAAATAGCAGAAGCAACATTAAAGCACAACAAGTTAATTGACTCGGCAAAATCGGCATAGCAAGTAACCGGCCATTTGACATTGCATGTAAAGGCCCAACGATCAGAGAACGTTGCATACAAAGTTATGACAAACTCAGAGACGCTTCAATTTACAAGAGGCCATCCATACAATTTTCACTTTAGTTAGGAATGAACTAAAAAGGCTCGTCAGCCGGACCAAATTATAAGATTGACAAACAACTTGTTATTCTTTCACAAAAACAGAATCGATTCAGTTTTGTCGTTTCTGCTTCAAAAAAATATCTGGCACAAAAAAGTTTCACTGAACTGAAACAATTATCGGCCCATGCGTGTTGAAAGTATTTTGCTATTTAGGAGATGCGTCGATCTCGTCTTCAGTACACATGCATGTTTTAATTCAGGACTTATGGTTTCAAAAAAAAAAATCATGAACTTATACTAGTAAAATTTACTTAGGGGGGCCATCCCCTCCCGCCGCCACTGCAATCACAGTGTACTCCTCTGTCCCGCTTTCTTCGTCGTCGTTTTAGCATTTACTGCTGTGCGTTGATGATTCTTTGAACCAAGCCAATGCCCGTGTCCAGTTGCATCAATAAATTTCTGAACCTGGACGCTGCCTGCCGGTGCCAGAACGACGAACAAAGCGGGACAGAGGGAGTATGTATGGTATATGTGGCCAATATGTGTTCTCTTACCCTGAAGCTTATGTTTGAGATCGGCGCTGTCAACTCCACATTATTCCGTAGGCCATCACCCGATCGGCGCTGTCAACTCCACAATATTAGATGAGACAGAGAAGGTCATTGCAATTACTTCGATCCTAATTACACGACGTGCTACTGTTGCCCAGATGTTACTCGCAAAGTGTATTGCCATCCGACAATGCAGGAGTGTAGGGCCCACTGTGCCAATTGCACTCCAAAAATATACTACTTCACTCCAGTTTGATATTAGAAGTCGTTTTGGACAAGGTTTAGGCCAAACATCGGGAATATAAATCATCAATAAATTTTAACTTATTGAGTTTGTAAATGTAAAAATTATATGAGTGGATTTGTCTTAAAAAATACTTTGATAAAAGTATACATATATCACATCTCCATAAATATTTTTATAATAATAAGAGGTCAAAGTCATGTTTTGGAGACCGTGTCATTTGTGCTAAATGACTTGTAATACCATCCCGGAAGGAGTATGCCATAGCTATGTGTTTAATTATCGATGGAGGGTAGTACAACAGTGGATGAACATATGAAGACATGTAAAATGTAATTTTTAGCCAATAATAATGTCATGGGTCCGTTTATTATTTAGGCCTTTTGAGCTGAATTTTTTTTTTTTTGAAGAGCCAGCGACACACGAATATGCTAGGCATATAGAGAGGAGGTAAATGCAATACAAAAGAAAGACAAGAAAAAAAAACAACTTGTCACAGCTTAAAATTTTGATTTTGGGTTGTGCGTAGAAAACACTAAAAAAAAAATTAAACGATATTATGAATTTTCTAAAATTTTCAAGAATTAATTATGTCGCCATAATTAAGAAGTGGAAAATATGTTTTTCTCAAATTTTGAAATTTAAATTTGATGTTTGTTGCATACATGTTGAGGGCATTAATTCTATTGTGTGAAAATGAATTTAGAAAAAAAAAAAAAACTTCAAATCGGTTTTACTCTATTTATTTATTTTTTATTTTCAAATTTAATAAATTTGAAATTATGTTTCATAAAGTTCTCGAAAATATAGCTTCAGTTTTAATCTTTGAAGAAGTAATTTGAATACAATCTATCTCTGAAATCATAGTCAAACTCTTTAATCCTTGTTTGACTAAAATCTTTTTGATCTCATAAAAATCTATGATCATTTCTTATCCATTTCATATGATCTCTTCACGTCATCACTGTTGGCCCAAACTAACTAATATGGGAGGAAATATGATGAGAGGGGAGAAGGGAGGAACCAATGGAGCTAAATAGATTCTTTATTCAAACTCTATCTTATAGCTTCACACTATAAGGTTACATAGCAAAGGATTCTATCTCAAACTCTTATTCCATCTCATGCTCACCACATGAGGGTTACATGTCCTTTTATAGGACTTTAGGTCGGTTTGCTACAGTTCTGCTACAGGAACCGACCTTAATTTACAGCTCACATTACCCTGGAAAACAGTTAAGCAACCAGCTCTACTAGCAACTAACTAGTACTAGAAACTTCATGGAGCTCCCTCATCCATGCTAATATGCCTATATGACAAGATTAGTCCTAACAATCACCCCCCTAATCTTGTCATGATGCATACGGGAGTAACTCACTGCACGGGTCTCACGTGCACGCCGCAGACGTATCCACAACTTCCGAGCCACAAACTCATATGCTGCACGCACGCCGCATGAAACGATCCTCCGACCGACCAAGCCACGCATCCAAACGTGCCCAGCTACCATGCAGCAGCTAACACTACTCCGCCGATATACTTCAACACATGCAACTCCTAGAAACTAGCTAACAACCAACCGAAGACGTACTCGGTATCATGTGCAACACATGCACATTCTAACTTGCTAACTAGCCTAATCTACATGCGAAGATCGACACAATCCTCCACGAGAACACATCTCGTTTTGGGTACGTGCATACTTTGTACATGACACACATGTACATGACCTAGATGCACCCTCTAGACTTGCGCACTCAACGCTTCATCACGTAAGGGTCGGCTCGTCCCTCGCCATCGGCCGTCGCCTCTTCCCTCGCTTCTTCTTGGGACATTCATGAGAGAAATGTCCACGCTTGCCGCAGCTGTAGCACTTGCCTTTCTTGTTCTTTGACTTGCGCCGCCGTTCTCGGAGTAGCCGCTTCGCTCCCGTCGTCGTCGTTGCCTTCCTTGTCGCCGCGGGCCAAGACTTGTCGCCGCGTTTCGCCCAAACGTTCCTTGCCGCGACGCCGACGACGACGCGCTCCCACCGCTCCTCCGTGAGCGGCGGCCGCCGACACCATCCTCGACCGCTCGATACCGACGCGGCGCTCCTCCGCCACACACGGAGCTCGCCGACGAGGTCTTCCGGCGACAAAGTTTTCAAGTCGGCGAACATCTCAATGGAGCACGCGATCTGGTTGAGCCGGATGGCACAACCCGCAAAGATCGTCTTCACGACTCGCCGCCCTCCATCGCTTCCCCCAACTCGCGCAGCCCGCGGCAAGGGAACCGATCCTCCCAAAGAAAGTCGCCGGTCGACTCACCGTCCTTGAACGCCATGTTCTCGAATTGCTTGAGGAGATGTTGCGCCTTGGCTTCCTCGCACACGCTTGTCTCCCATCCGCAGCCGACTTGATCGCCGCCCAAGCCTCCTTTTGACGGTCTTCTTCGCGGCGAGCCCGGACTTCATCTCCGGCGGCACACCACGCAGATAGTGGCGGCGCCCGTCGATCCTTGCGGCGCCGACGTTCGCGCCTCCACAAAGCATTCCAAAGCTCCATGCCCTCCGAGGTTGACTTGTACCTCGAGCGCCCACTCATGGTAGTTCGTCTTTGTCGCCTTCGGGATTTCTCCCGTGAAAGCGGTGACGCGCCTCCACCACGACCGACGTGGTGAGCTGCCGCCATCACCCTTCTCATCACCCTTCTCACCATCATTGGCCATCTCCCTAGTGCTCTAACACCTCTCACGAACCAAGGCTCCGGTACCACTTGTTGGCCCAAACTAACTAATATGGGAGGAAATATGATGAGAGGGGAGAAGGGAGGAACCAATGGAGCTAAATAGATCCTTTATTCAAACTCTATCTTATAGCTTCACACTATAAAGGCCCGCTTTTGGAACGCAGGAATATATAACATAGGAACGGGAAAAACGCAGGAATCAGGAAACACAGGAATTGAATGAATGGGTATTACAGAGGATTGGAAAAACACAGGAATTTCATAAAGTTGGTGTTTGGAACACAGGATTTGAAATATCTCAGGAATTTGAGGGAGCTAGAGATAAACCTAAATGCTTAGACTAATACACAATATTCTTTCTTATAATTATATATTAGAGACCAGACCAAACAGGTCCAACAGATGGATTGGACCCATATGTCAGTTGTGGTTTCATTTGCTCTCGTCCACTCATTTCTTGTCTTTTTTAATGCCTACTATGTCCTTATCCTCTTGTTTGAGCAAGCCAACAGGAAATTTTTTTGCTTCTCCATGGCCGCTGCTCCTTTCTCTCTCTTACCTGCCTCTTGCGCGTGAGTGACAGCTGCTGTGTCTGCAAGCCATAGCCATGGCCACGGCTCCTCCTGGCTTGTCCGTGAGCGTCGTGGTGGCGGCGGCACTGGGAAGACAATGTGGCCGGGCATCCAGGCAAGCGCGGGAAGAAGCCGTTGGCGCACAGCGGTCTGCCATTGGCTCCAGATGCGATTGGGGAAGAAGATGCAAGCGAACAAGGTACTACTAATGAGGCTCAATTGCTATTAGCAAGGTCGTCAGTGCATCCTTCACGTGCAGGAAATTTTCCAACGGGTCGAGGTGGATGTTTTATTTCCTCTACTTTGCATATGACAGAAAGCCTTTCCGGAGGAAAGGAACGACGGATTCCTCCGTTCCAAACACAGGGTGACGCAAGCAAAATGGAGGAATCTGGTTCCTACGAAATTCCTATGAAAAAACTTCAATCTAAACAGGCCCTAAGGTTACGTAGCAAAGGATTCTATCTCAAACTCATTCCATCTCATGCTCACCACATGACGGTTACATGTCCTTTTATAGGACTTTAGGTCGGTTTGCTACAGTTCTGCTACAGGAACCGACCTTAATTTACAGCTCACATTACCCTGGAAAACAGTTAAGCAACCAGCTCTACTAGCAACTAACTAGTACTAGAAACTTCATGGAGCTCCCTCATCCATGCTAATATGCCTATATGACAAGATTAGTCCTAACAATCACTTCTTAGTCTTAATGAGGCATCGTCTATTCCAAACTCAGTTTTACTTGTCTCTTTTCTCTCTACTTCTTTGGATGTGGATGATCTCTACGGGATGGAAAGTTGCACACAAAATGCAAGCGTGCAAACTGAACCTCCCGTTGAAATTGGTTGTAATCAACAAATTTCGCTGCATTACGAAATATAGTTGAACATGCTCTCAAAAAAATCTTCCTGTTACGACCTAAAAACATGGTTGTGCACGGTGACAACTGACGAGCCCACTCAATCCAAGTTGGATCCAGAGTGAATGCATGCCAAAAACTAATTGCAACACGAATATACATATGACATTAACCAACCTGGGAGCCAATCCGCAACTGCAGATGTGCTACCAAGAAGAATTCTCAAGGAGACCTTATAGTCAAGAGTAAAAACTAGATATCAGAGGCAATGTATGAACTGGAAGAGCATGCTGATGGCAAAGGAGACATCAGGAGAGATCTTAAGTTACTTCTACATGGCGTGAAATCGTAACAAACTCACGACCTCTATTTTTTACCCTAAAACCCGAAACAAACCCAGCACAGTTTAGGAAGGTATGAATAAAAAGCAGTACGTATAGAGCTTAACCTATCAAGGGCACATAGAGCTGTACCAAAAGGAAGATACGTGGTGCATATCAGCTAATACACTTGACAAACATATTTATCTGGTTCAGAATGAGTTTTGATATCACATTGGGTGGTGCGATAGCTAGATGCATTAAACCTTAATGTTCTCTGAACTCAAAATCCTAATCCAAAAATTGCAAACAAAGTGTAGCCATCTTAACAATCAAACATGACATCATTGAAACTGAAGATGAGTGCTCAAGCTTCGACAGCAACCCTTCCAGCCACTTGGTCCAGATCACGCCTACCCTGGGCGGTGATGAGCCGTCCGCTGCAACACAGAGTCCAATAAGCAAACTTCCATACCAGGCAAAGCTAATAGCAAGAGGGACATAGCATTTCAATTACCCCTTAGGATCGACATCAATGATGCCCATCTTCTGCAGCTGCTGCAGGATGTTGCGTGAAATGGCACCACTGCTCTTGCAGAAGTGTGGTGGGCGGGAGCCATTCCTCTGGCGGCCACCGTAAATCTTCTGGAAGCCACCAACACCAATGCCTCCCCTCATGTAGATCTTCCTGGCAATAGATGCTGCAGCAAAAGAGAATTTGAAAACTGATGGAAATGCAATTCTGGATATTGAAGTTTACAAATGATTATGGAGAAACAAAGTTCCTCACCAGCCCTGATGTAGTACCAGTCAGGGTCATATGGAGGGAGCTCCTTGAACCTCGCCGTCTTCACAATGTCAACCCACTCAGGGAGCTCCACCTAACAGAAGACAAAAGAATACTTGAATAAGGAATTACACATAACAACATATGGACATATTCATTGTGGATCGAGACAATCGATGCAATGAAGATGAATGCATTAACCCAACCTCACCTCTAAACTAATTGCTTGCCCATACAACACAAACTTAGTTCCTTGAAGCAACAAAAGTTCAACTGCGATTTTCAATTAATAGCCTAATAAAAAAGAATGCTTGATAATAGCAGCACTTGATGCTACTACAATAAGCAGCCCACTATTCAGCATGAAAGAAATGGAATTATGAATTATCAGTGTTCAACCTCCTAATTCAGGATTTGGATCCAATAGCATACTATAGACCAATGAGGCAATGACTAACTGCAAACTATCTTGACGGATATCAATAGAAGTAGAACACACCTCATGTTTTTTCTGAACAGATGATCTCGACTTGAATGAAATAAACCATATGTCTATTGTAAGTTGTAACAGAAAATCCTAAGACCCAAAGGCCAGAAGAACAACATTACTTACGCCTAAGACTTTATGTGAACAAATCACGCTCACCAATCAAATGCCCAGAAGGCACAAAACATAAACGGTGAATTTTAATCATGCGCCACTGCATCCTATAACTCCCATGTATACTGGCATCAGTCATACAGTTCGCTATACTAACGAAAAATTGCTTATTCACATGTCACTAAGTACGAGTCCAGCGAGAGTAAACCAGACGCGAGAACAGTTCGCTGGTACAACCAGATCAGCAACACGCGCGATGGATCCATGTTATCATACGAGATCACCCAACTGCTGGAGCAACAGCAGTCCGATTCAATCAGACAAGCAAGGTCGTCTACGCTGACTGCCGCGGTGCGAAACAATCCGATGTAGCCTCGAATCAGATGAGTATGTTGGCGAGTCGGGCAGCGTTACCTTGCCGGAGCGCTTGAGGTGGGCGGAGTAGGCCTTGACGAACTCGTGAGGGTTGACATCCTTCACCGTCCTCGCCGTAGATGCCGCCATCCTGCCGCCGCCGCCGCCACGGGACGAGACAGAGTCGGTTGCTCTGGGGCTAGGGTTTGGAGGAGCGGCGTCTGAGGAGGAGCCTAGGATTTGGGCATTGGGGCATTTGGGCGTGGGATGGGGATCCGGCGGTTGCGAAGATGGACCAGGATTCAGAAGACGCTGGGCCTTCATGGGCCGTAATAGAGGCTCGAAGGACGCGAGATGTGGCTACCTGGCCCTTGTCGTGACCAGATTGCCTAGCATGGGCCTTTACCAGCCGAAAATGAAAGGATGTGAAATTTCTAACCCATGTTCATTCACTTCTGGAACCAGAAGTAGCAAAAGAACAGCCCAACAAAGCCCATTTTGTCCTCGTGGACCTCTTTTTTTTTTTCGTTGCTTTTTTTTTTTGACAACAATTTTTTTAGAAGTCTACAAAGATTCTAAGAAAAAAGATAGAAATCAACAGAAGACAACCTCTATTTCTCAAAAAAAAAAAAAGATAACAATAAATTCAGAAAGAAAAAAAACACAATTACACACGTCAAATCGAGGACGCTTATTAATAGTGAAGTTCCAAGAAGTAACCCAAGCACGCTCGGTTCACCTCTCGCTCTCCGCTGCTCTTTTCATATAGCAGCGTAGTCCACTGAGAGATCAACAGATGTAATGCCTTTTCTGGTGTAAAGAAACTCGTCAATTCTTGTGCTCCGATAGTTTACAAACAAAATCCTCCAAAGGCACATGATATCATAACCATATCGATCCAACCACATAGGCTCGTTACACTCACGTGTTTTCCATCCCATATATTTTATCCCCTGCCAACCGTATCCCGGCCTTCATTCCCAGCTACTAGAAGCCAAGTTTGGAAAAACGACCATATCCGCTATAAACAACCAGTAAATTCATCATCACAAAATGCAATGAGTCGGCCACTACAGCACCACTACTACTACAACTATTGAATATACTTGTGTGCGCGTGCCTGCCCACTGCCCATCAGGCTTGTTGACAACACACTGAACTGAGAGAAAGTGCAGGCGAACAATCATGAATCAGATAAGTTCAGCACCAAAGATAACATATCATATGCAGATGCAGTACTCCTACGTGAGCAAAGCCGCCTGATCGAAGCCAGCGTCGTCAAATTAAAGCGATTACCCTTTCGATCCGCTTCTCCCATTCTGTTTCCTTTCTGGGGCCTGGATGCGCTGGACCAATTCTGGTAGCCCCTGGAAGAAATCTCTCAACTCCACGCCAGCAGCAGCTCACTCTGAATGCTCCTCAACTGTAAAATACTCGAGAGGTAGCACCTGGTCCGGATGGAAAATGCTTGGCTGCTAATGGAGCACGAACGAATGGCAGATTATTACAGGTGCACATCCCCATCTCTGATAAAATTAATTAGGCAGCTGAGCTCTAGTATTATATTGTGGCAAGCCAGGTCTGATGGCCAGTAGATTGCAGATACGTGAGAGACAGGTAGTCATCTCCCCCTCTCAGCCTGCCGAAACAGGAAAGCAGCGAGGTGAGGCCGCAAGGAATATCTCTTTCTCTTCGTGGGAGATTCCTGGGGTTTTCCGGATTCTTTCGTTCCACTACAACTTTTCTAAGCTTATCTGCATGGGAGGGTATAAAGCACGAGCTGGAATGGCTATTGTTAACTCCGGTTAATTTGGACGGGGAATCACCAGTAGTAATAATTAAGTTAATTTTGACGTGCTCCTAGCTACGGTTGCGTGCGCGGCGGGGAAAAATTAACTTGTGGATAAGCATCTTCTGGTTCGCGTTGATTATTACGCCATTAAACTAATGAGTTTAAAAGTGCAGCACCACTAATCACTCTCCCTCCGATAAGAAATGCTTCTAGCTTCTTGCAGCTCCGATCGACTCTGTCAGCAGCTGATAGCCGGATACTACTATAACAACTGCTACCACCAACCTTTTTTCTCTGGTCGTTACGTTTCAGTAAAACGTACAAGTCTTAACATTCAAAGCTGCAGAATAGTACTAGTAATAGGAACCAGAACAGAGCCGTGAAAACTTCAACACATCCAATTCAAATCCGGCTAACTTAATTCTCTTGTATGCATGCTTAAGTTCAACGATTTGACTGATTCTTGGATTACAGAGAATCTCCTGCAGGACCTGCACTAGCTAATAATTCTCTATCACTTCTCGCCTGCAGCTAATCTCCTGCACTAGCTAATTCTTGTAGGAGGGCCCTGCGTAGGAGTAGTGCATACACGACGGTAGACCCCCACCCACGCAGAACCGCCAAACGGACCAGCTGCCAGTTTTGTTGTGTTCGGTGACGCCGACGTGCCGGGACTTGTTGATGTGCCTGAAATTATTCCGATGCGTCCATGGGCGGGCGAGCCAGATTCTGCATGCACAGGGGCTTTCACCCATCTGAATAAGGCTTTGTGATGGAGAGCAGAAAAGGAGGCTTCCCCATCCACCGCCTGACCCTGACGGACCTGAAAACTACAAGCCATCAGCAACTAGACTGCTTTGGCCAAATTATTAAATATCCAAGCCTCCATCGTTTCACTCTTTTCCTTCCCTTATTTCCTTTTCACTGCCCTTATTCTGAATTGACTATTATCTTCTCGACGATCCGAGCAGGAAGGAATTTCAGCTACTGCCTGCTGGCTATGGTAATTCGTTTTCGCTTTCTCTTCGAGTGACACCTGTGTGGTTGCATTGCTTTGCTTTGCTTATCCGTGATGTAATCATGAAAGCGTCGTGATATATAAGCACCATATATATATAAGCTTTTTCCTACACTTCTGAGGAATTAAGCTTGGCATAAGCCATAATTAATGATGGCCGCCATTGAAGAATTACATTGATCTGGCCAATGTTTTACATGCAGAGCTAATAAAGCCGGTTTTTCTTCTTTTCTTGCTTGACTTCCAGTTCGTTTATCACAAAGCCTTATCTTGCTAGCTTTGTAGTAGTAGTAGTAGTAAGCTTGAGTACATAGTATTGTACTATGTACAGGAGATCAAAATGTTTACACACCGCAAACCAATCAACTATGGCGTCCTTAGCTAGTTGACACTAATGACTCTACAAGTACAATCCCTTTAAGAATTTTACCAACTAGTACTATTATATATTAACCATATTGTTTTTTATATGGAGTATATATATTTTAGGCCTATATATATTTAATTTGGTGCAATAGATCCCGACCGTTCAAATCACAATTGAATGCTCAAGTATAGCTTTCAGTGGAGAAGAGCAATCTGTCAGTTCATCCCCATGTTAGAAGAATGAAGCAGCAGCATGCATCTGGTGGCCCAGCGACGATCCGTTGCCTATTTGGAACGTCGGCGTTGCACCAAAACAGCCGTTCGGTTTCTTGGCTGCAGACGCCTGCTGCTGGTGCTGGCTCGACAGCGCACTGGCACTAGCAGTGCTCGTCTCTGATGATCTCTTGCGCTTGTTGCCAGCTGCGCCATCGCCAGCTGCCGACGTCGAGGCAGCAGGCGGCGGATCCATCTGCCGGACGATCTGCCCCACGGACAAGCTGTTGCCGTTGCCGTTGTTGACCAGCAGTTGGCTCGTGTCGACGGGGCGGCCCAGGAGCGGGGCCTGCTGCTGCTGGTGCTGGTTACTGAACCGTGCCATGTCCTGATGCTGCATGCCGCCGTCGTCGAAGAAGTGCGCCAGCGAGGGTCATTGAGCAGCTCCGAGAGGGACGGGATCCTGGGCATCCTCTGCGGCGCGCCGGCGGCCGCGGCATGCTGCAGCGCCGGCGGGAACGGGAACGACGTCGCGCCCTGCAGGAGCATGGCGGCACTTGTCGCGGCGTACGGGTTCTCGTCGAAGCCGCCGCTCGGCTCGTCCTGCAGCTCGTGGTCCGAGAGCGGCGGCATCGCCATCGGCGACGCGTGGCTCGTCTTCTTGTAGATCCGGCACAGCACCCAGTCATCCAGCTGCACACAGATAATTAAATTAGGAAGAGAGATAAAATAATCAATGCTACACAAATCGGGTGCAGATGAATGAACCATCAACACGTACGCATCGCGGCTAGCTATCATTGTCGGATCAATTGACTTAGTGCAACCATGCCAAGTATGCCTAAAGAACATTTTTTAAAAGAAAGAAAGAACGCCGCGCCACACACTAAAGCGGCACTTGCGTCTATTGGCAAGCCACAAAACCGATGGGAACCCGCATCAGAAACATCGCCAAAAAGATAGATCAGGGTGCACGGGGTGCGTCTATCGGTGATTGCACGCGCATATGGCTGGCACGCATGCAACTAGCTACGACACCATATATGATACTGACGTTGTCATTTTGTTCTTTGAACTAAGCTCATTTTTCATGGATTTTGTAAGTCTGCAGAAGGTATGGTTGCACGAAGAGATTGATTAACAGCGTCTCGTACCCTCATGGATGCGTTGCGGAACTTCATGGGTCGGTAGGTGTGCGCGGCGTGCGCGTCGGCGGCGAGGCGGTACTCGTGCATGATCCAGTTGGTCTTGGTGCCCTTGGGCGGGCGTCCCTTGTAGAAGACGAGCGCCTTCTTGACGCCGACGCTCTCGCCGCCGGTACCGGTGGCTCCGCTCTGGATGGGCTTGTCGGTGCCGGTGGCCTTCCAGTAGCCGGACCCTGCGGCGCGGTTCGGCCGGATCCCGTTTGGGTACTTGCGGTCGCGCGGGCTGAAGAAGTACCACTCCTTGTCGCCGTACGCGGCCCTGGCTGCAACAATACACACATCAATTAAGGCAAGATCAGTGTGTGATCATGTGGACGCATGGAAGCATGGATCTGGATCATCACGAGATCGAATTCAGGCGCGTGGGTGTACTAACATGGCAGGTCCCATGGATCGAACTTGTAGATGTCGACGTCGGCGATGATGGCGACCGGGCACGGCGCGTTGGCGGCGCGGTTGCGGAGGTAGTGGAGGATCAGCTCCTCGTCCGTCGGGTGGAACCGGAACCCCGGCGGCAGCATGGCCGGGTTCGACATGATCATTGGCCTGCCGGGTTGCCCGACGCTACCAAGTGATCGAGCCGCCGGCCTGCGAGGAACTAGCTATAGCTACAAAACCCGTTTGGCTGCTAATCCACCTCCCCAACGAATCTGCTGCTGCTGCGCCACGAGCTTGGGGAGCTAGACTAAACGAATTAATTAAACTAACCAAAGCTCGCACGCACCCTGGATCGATCGATCGAAGGAGCTAGGGAGCGAGCTGAGCTAGAGAAGAGGTAGTAGCTCTCTATAGCTAGGAAGGAGAAACGGAGAATGGAATTTTTGGGAACGGGAGGGAGGGTCTGCTTATAAGCACGCGGATGCTTGTCCGCTTGCGCGCGTGACGACGTCGACGCCCGCAGGCAGGGTGGATTCGGGAGGTTGGGGAGGAGAGGAATGGCCGCCGGCCGGCCTGTGTGGCTATCGTTGGATCGCTCGCTCGCGCTCCCCGTGCACGCCCCCTGCCCGGCGTGATGGCACCCGCGGGGCCGGGGATTGGTGGGCAGGGGGCCCGTGACGGGTGCCACTGGAACTCGGCCGCGCCGGCACGTGTTGGCCTTCCAGTCCAGTCCAGTCCCCGTGAACGACTGGCCGGTTGGGGCCGGGGCCGATGGTTCCCTGTCAAATCATCCTATCCCACTGCTGCTTGTGGGCTGTGGCGGCCTGCCGTAGCGGGAAAAGAAGCAGCAAATCCTCAATGATGACAAGTGGGCTTAACGAAATATATTAATTAACGGGCGATCTCAATAACAAAATACTCCCTACGTTCCTAAAACCATAGGAAATATATTAATTAACTTGGGATCTCAATCACAAAATACTCCCTCCATTCCTAAAACCATAGGAAGCGTGTCAATTAAACTTTTTTTTTTTTTTTAACTTTGATCAAGTTTATAGAAAAAAATATTAGAAATAGGGATGGAAGTGGTATGGATAATCCTCCACTCCGATCCGCTCCGAATCCGAATTTTGAGAATATGGAGAAGTGTTTCTAATATCCACATGGATGCTAAATAATCCGAATCCGACTATATGCGGATACGATGTAGGATATAGTATTAGTGAAATCCAACGAATATGGATTATCCAATAATTAAACATGAATTATCCAACGCGTATAATAGGATGATCTGGATATTTTAAGAAGCCCAACCAGTAAAAATATTTTAAGTATCTTTTTTTGTTATATATGCAATGGTAATCCTTGCCTATTATAAGTATTTTTTTCTATATATTGCCAACTTTTTTTTTTTCGAGAGCATGCCGAGGCATGTATATCATTAAGCGTAAAGCGTAGTTTTTCGGTTTTTAGTACACCACAGTAATCCTAAGATTACTCACAACCCACACACACCCTAGAGCTCGCACGAGGTCGTAATTACAAGATAACCAATTTTGCAACGAGTGTCTTCACCTATGGCGTCGGACCAGGTCGTCCCCCTCCATCCTAGCATGTTGAGGTTCATCGCCACCGGTCGGAAGCGATCCCCAAGCGCCTTCGCGGGTTGTCGTGCCCAGCCTTGGAGCGGCATGCGGAAGGTCTTCTTGTACAATCGCACCGCCCGGGGCGCCAACCCGGGCGGCGGTGGCGGGATGATTCCAAGCTTTTGCATCGAAGAACGATTGGCTTTGCTTGGTGACGTCGCCGCCTCCCAAGGTTGCAACGCGATCCTCGTCTCGGGCCGCAATGGCGCCGATGGTCTTTGGCGTCATTGGCTTCGGTTTCGGCGCCCCTTGATTAGAGGGACCGGATGGGGATGCGTAGTCGGTCTTCAAGGTTGATAGGGATCGCCCCAGCCAGTGTTGGTCGCCGTAACCTCCCCATCTTCCGTAACACCACCCGTGCCCTCATCGGCAAAATCACCGGCGGGGGTAGGCGTAGGCGCCCCCGGCGGCCAGCGTGGGTGTCGCCGGCGACGAGTCAACCAACGCGCGGGCGCCGTCGCGTCCCCACCGACCACCTCCAAAGACCACGCCAACGGGGGTAGCCAACCGTGTGGAGCGGCCGCCACAACGTCACCAACCTCCCGACGCATCACCATCCGCGAAGCAAAGCCGGGTCATCTTCAATCGGTGACCGGGCTGTTCCGGCGGCGCCCGGCCGTTACTGTCGAGAAGTAGCGGGGAGGAGTAGACAGCGCTCGATGAGGGTAGCGGCGAGCTCATCAAGCATCGGGTCGGCCCGGACGTGAGGCGCCACACCTCGCAAAGCACTAGCATCGGGTCGGATGCGCAGGCGGCCGGGTGACGCGGCGGTGTTTACCCTCCTGCGGGCCGCATGCCCCGACGCGGTTGGCGGCGATGTCGTGTGGGCCGACGCCGACGGTGGACGCCCTCCACAGAGAGCCTGTGTCGCCCGGTGCCGACGGGGTGACCCCGCCAGCGCGCTGCGTCATCGGTCCGGTGGGCCGGACGGATGATCTCGCCGACAAGGATGGGGGCCGCAGCAGGTTCGGCGCGCCAGAGCCTCCTCGTCCATCGCCATCGCAGCCCGACACCATGGCGTGGGTGCGCTGCGGCGCACGGCCGCGCCGACGCCGGGCGATGCCGCTTGCAATCCTCGGCCTCGTGCCCCGCACGAGGGCGGTGCATCAACGTGATGGGAAGGTACATTGAGCGGCGATGTGCCCCCACCAAACAGTTGAAGCATCGACCGACGAGTGCACGCGGCACCGCCGCCGGTGGTGAGCGTGGCGCGGAGGTCGGCGACGCCCACACCGACGACTTACAACCGTAGTGAAGCCATCGGCGCCGACCGCAGCGCCGCGCGAGGAGCATGGCAATCGAAGGAGAGGTGGGCCAAGACGCCATGTGCGGCAAGACCCCTTGCCGTAGGTAGCGGACCAAGACGACGATGTGCGGTACACGCCCCGAGGCCTCCGCGGTCCTCCTCCTATGCCGCCGACGCCGGGCGATCGCGTGGGTGCCCGTCCACCAACAGGACTCCCCACGGGGGGGCAAGAACAAGGACAGTGGGGCTCGCACCACGAAGTCGGGCGGAGGCGAGGCGCGGCGCGCGAGGCGAGGGGTTCATGCTCCTCCTCCTCCTCATCGAGAAGGTCTCACGCCGGCCGCGGGTGCTTCGCCTACCGGTGGAGGAAGGAAGAAGACGGACCCGGGTCCTCGTGCGTCAACGTAGGCGCCCTCGAAGGTGAGGAACTCAACTCAAGTGGGGGGCTCCCTCGAACCACCAACGAGTAGCGGACAAGCGGGTGGCGGGGCGGTGATGAGGTCGGGGCGGATGGACGCACCCCGATCACGTCGGGCTCCGCAAAGTCCCGAGGGCCGGAGAGGTCGTGGGCTGCGGCCCGCCAGCAGACGGCCCCCATCGACGTCTTCCACGCTTTTTCGCCCTCTTCGACATCCTCGACAGGCACTTCCGCGAACTGCGGGTAGACGCGGCTGCGGTCGGGACCGGAGCGAAGCGCAGGCGTCTTCGACGCGGGCCGTCGCCGGAAGTCCGCCCCACCGCCACTAAGCGCCGGCAATAGGGGAAGAGGCCCGCGGGAGCGCACGGAGTGCCCACTCTGGGCCTACTACCGGCGAAGCACGACGACGCCGGGGGCACGTACCGCGGCGGCCTGGCGGGGGGAAGGAGGGGCGCCCGAAGTGTGAGAACATGCCGGGCGGTCGCCGGATGCGGAGGGGACGCCAACGCAGCTGCCGCCGGAGAGCAAGTCGCGCTCTAACAAAGCCGCCGACGCACCCACGCGGAGAAGGGACGCGGGCAACGGAGGCTTCGATCTCGCCGGGACATGGGGAGCGCCGGAGAGAGGCCCACCAATGGAAAGCTTGGGCGACGGAGGTGGCGGATCCGAGCTTGGATGTGGGGGAGAGGCCAGGGATGGAGGGGATCTGGCCGGGCATGGCTCAGCGGCCGTGGGAGACGGAGGGGACGAGCGGGTCGGGGGGTCGCCCGCCTCCATCGTAGGTTATATATTGCCAACTAAAACAAGCCGCCTCATCAACCATTCCCCATTTGACCATTCCACTCGCGTGACTCGGGAAAAAAAAAACTCGAGACACGCACGGTCGCTGGGGCTACCAATAGAGCTCCATTGCTAGGCGCTAGCTGGAAGGCTTTGTCCACCACGGCTGCTCGCCCAGACAACCGCTTGAGCCGCTACTTGTGCTTGGGCTCGTCGGAGCTTTGTGGGCCGGCTTCCTTTTGTCCCCTCCCGACACTACTCTCTTTGCCACCATGGCCATGCTCACCAGCCAGCACCACCATGACACCCCCACCCCAACATGGCCCGACCGCCTTTATGGCCACTAGTGCTCCTAACCGCCTGGCCGGCCCAACCTCCCCATTAAATCCCTAGCTATTGCCTTTGTTGAAACCCTAGCCGCCGCCATATATTGTTCTTCTTCCATGGGGTGTGGGAGTGTCACCAAGAGAGCATCAGCGTCGCCGACGGAGCACCACGAACTCCCACGTCGCTGTCCGTCGAACGCTACGCCGCCCCGGACGTCCGTTCGTGCATCCCCGATCGTTCCATGACCCATTATTTTGATATTACACAGTACAACGTAGACACTCAACACACACTCACACTCACCCCTATGAACACATGTACGCTAACCCTACCTCGTATTAGCACCTTCGAAGCGACGAGCCGGCAAATCTTGAAGTTCACGAAGTCACCACAAGCGCCTCGCTTTCGACGAGGACGTCGTTTTGGTTCCTAGGGTATCGAGTCCTACATGATCCTGCCAGGAACGCTACTATATTTTACGACACCCTAGTACGGCCAGGAATGAGCCTAACTAAATGAGACCTAAGGGGGTGTCCATATTATGACACTTCGAAATGTGATAAATATACAGTAACAAGTGTATATGTGTCTCAATAACTTTTTTCCATAACAAAAAAACATAATTATACCATTTAAAATAAGTGAAATAATAGTGTTTTGTGTTGCATAGACACAACAAAACGTTCACTTTGTTTTTGTTTTTTTTTGTGTGTGTGTGTGTGTGTGTGGGGGCACAACCCCTGGTTCTACTAGACGAGGTCACTGGACTAAAGTCTCTTAGTGCCCAACGGCTGGTGTAGTACCAAATAGGACCCGAGGAGGGAGGCATAGTTATGGCACAAGAGAAATGACGTGGTGTGGACTCCGTGGACAGGACAACACATGGAGGGGGAATCGGTGGCGGTGGAGAGGCGAAAGAGGAATCACGTGCAGAGAAGAAAGTGTATAGTGAACCTCATTACGCATCCGGTTTTGTGTACCAATCAAATAGAACGATCAAGACTCTCAACGCTAATCTTGCATACTCAAGATTTGAGATGACAAGGTTGAAATTGGAAAGCTTCAACATAGCATTAATAACAACTTCTCGCCGTGTGGGCATCCTGAGGAGCACGCGCTGTGCGCGTGAACTGTCGTTGCAGGTAGCTTGTGCGCCGATCCTCAACAACTAAAGCATAAATCAAAAGCAACTTCTTTCATAGTCTTTTATTGACGCATCAAAATATGTGGTGTAATGATTTTTTTTTCTTAACATGTTTCCCTGTAAAATCAATGTTGTCGCGTACCTAAGTTGTATTCCTTCTGTGGGAGAATTTTTTTTTGATTTGCACATTTTATGTTGTTGTGTCAGCAAGATATCTACTACACCTATAAGAATAAACCCCACTAGCTAATTCTCTGCGATTTCGTGAAGCCACATCATCAGGCGGGTCCCGTAGCTCACTAACCAATTCAAAACAATGCAGTGTTGTGATGGAACCAAGAACTGCCATGGTTGCATAATTGATGATGATTAGAAACTGATAATGGAGTGCTGATAGAAGCGTGAGTGAGTGACTTGGGTGGGAGAGGAATAACCAACAGGCAGCATG
Source organism: Hyparrhenia diplandra (assembly GCA_015847255.1). NCBI lineage: Eukaryota > Viridiplantae > Streptophyta > Magnoliopsida > Poales > Poaceae > Hyparrhenia > Hyparrhenia diplandra. The sequence goes on from JADLZK010008574.1 coordinate 240,315, forward strand.
GTTATTAGCACCCAACACACGTCTTCTGCTCTGCCTAACATTCATTGTCAGGAGACCATACGGCCAGGGAGCTGAGTGGTCATTATATGATATATGCTTTATATAAGCCTAAATCTGCAATTCGCAGCAGCCGAGCAGCTCGATTAGCACCATCGCTCTTGCTGGCCACAAATATTGTAGCTGCCGGCCGAGCAGGAAACCCCTTCCAACGAGAGATTAACATTCTTCCCCGCAGCCTTATCTTTCTGAATCCTCACTACTGCTGCCTCGTGTGCTCCGATCGCTGGCCCCTGGGTACCTATTGAGGGTACTCTTATAATTGCTCTTTTATATGGATCTCCTATATCTTTACTTTACAACATAATTGTTTTAATCAAGTTTGCATCTCTCATAGATACCATGCATCATCCATTTAGCGGTGAGACAGTTCTGTACAGCTGGTAACTACATTGGTTTACAATCCCTTTGATCTTCGTCTTTTTCTTATTATTTATTTCTTGATTTCTACATGCATATATATACTATATGACTCTTATCAATGTTAGTATTTCTAATTTTAAGATCGTGGTGTAAATACTGTACAACAGAGCTCATTTTTTAGAGGTTTTTAGACAATAATAATAAGAAAGAAAGCTAGACCTCCAAATTGTAGAGGGTGTCAAATCAAACTGCTGTGCAATGTTCGGACTTTGCAATGCTGAACCATATGGTCATAGTAATTAGATGGACATCTTTGCTGCAATTCACTCCTAATTAACGATGATGTTCCTCTGAAATCTACTACTGCACAGAACATTCAAATTGTCCATAAAACATCATTGAGGTCAAGTTTTTTATTCTTGCGTCCCGCAGTAACGCGCGGGGAATCCACCTAGTTGATCTAGCACTTCGATCCCATATTGATCTTTGCATGCATGCACATGTATATATACATGGTTCTGTCGAGTGAATGGTTTTTCATAGACTAGTCGGTGAATAGGTGCATTGTAGTATTTTTTTTATCCTCCGGTGATGCACTTGATACAACTTAGAATTTACAAGTGCTGAAAAAATTGTCATCTACTGAAGTGGAGAACTAGTAGACGACGAATAATGCTTAATTAAGAATTTTCATTTTTTTCATGCTTGTTTTATACTCAAATAAAAATTGAGAACTTGTATTAATTTGATAATGAATTGTTTCTCATCATAAAAGATAACATGTAAGCATATATTATCCGACTTGAAAAAGCCCGCTTCCGCTACGACACCAAGATCTGAAAGCGTACCATTTCCGACATCCTAAAAAAACTATATTTGCATCCGAATCCGTATAATATCCGATCCGATCCGGATCCGATTAAAAAAAGAGGATTAGAATACTGGGAGAGCCATTATCCGCTCCGATCTGATCATTTTTCATCCCTAATCAGAAATTATGTCTCAAAAATAAAAATATATTTCATAACTAATATAATGGTATTTAATTTGTCTCATAATTCTTAGTGTTTTATGAAATAATTTTAGTCGAAGTTTGTAAAGATTGACTACTCGGGATGTGAGAATTCATGTTTTCGAAATGAAGGGAGTAGCAACTTGGTGGCCTTTTCTAATTTCTAAAAGGAAAACAATGCGTATATGAATTTTATCAATAAAATGTGTACTATATAGACTGACGACCAAAGGAAGATTGTTAATTGGGGAAGAAAAAAAGGACCAAACATGAGCGTGCTTGTAGTATGTACTAGGTCCGCCGTAAGCCCAGGTCATAGTTTTAATTACCAGGGCGAAAATCGGTGTGGACTGTCATCGTTTGGATTGTGCGCCACGATGTCATGTTAGGTAATAAGATCACGTATTACATCCGCATGGTATTTTCCTGCGGACGGCCGGTCCGGCGGTCCTCACGCAAGGTGTGGGGATACAGTGACCAAACAAGGTGCTTTTTTTTAAAGATAAAAATAAAAATCTGGCTTCATCTATCCGAAGATAGAATCAGACCAATTATTACGGAATTCAACAAAACCAAACTTGCTGGAAACAACCTCCAGTCACACTCAAATCCGACAAGGCAAGGAAATAAAAGTTTTTGGCTATACATAACCAACATGTCTCTGTGATAGCCAACCACTAGAACCGAAGAATGATATCGCTGACACTTCAAGGTGACGTGCTGCAGCGACTAATTGATCTTGTAGATCTTCATTTAGCTGCAAGCTTGCCCACTGACGTAGCCAATGAGTTCCTCGGAATAGTACCTGCAAAAAGTTTTTGGTTTGCATTTGTCAAAAACAACTTCATTCCTTGTCAGCCAGATTGCCCAAAAAAGTGTATGATCTTTGCTGTTAATAACAATGTATTAAACTTTTTGTTCCCCGATTTAGACCAAAAAAGGAACAAGTCATTTACATTCAAAGGCGGTCTTAAACCAAAAAGTAAATGTATAGAGCGCCACAAAAATTTGGCATAGAAGCAGTCAAAAAATAGGTGTTGAATTGATTCAGGGAGATGACGTAAAAGAGCATTTGTTTATCTCCATTCCAATTCCTCCTAGCCAAGTTGTCTTTGGTTAGAACAACACCTTTTTTGATATACCACATAAAAATTTTTATTTTCATTGGTAATTTTGTCTTCCAAATATCTTGTGACACCCTCACCCCATTGTTAATTAAAGCAAAGCATACATGGACTTGATCAGAAAGCGTTCAGGCCTTTAAATCCCATACAAATACATCTCTTTCCCGAGTTAAATTAAAATGTTGTAAGGATGACACAATACGGAGCCAATGAGATAAGTTAACCCCCACTAGATTCCTCCTAAAAGAAATATTTAGTACAGGGGAACTTAGTATGTTAGCTACGGTATCTTGCTTTCTCCTAACAATATTAAACAAACACGGGAATTTATCTTTGAGGGTTTTTTTTTCTAGCCAAGTATCAATCCAAAAAAACGTGTTTGAGACCCATCTTTGACAATAAAATGACCTAACTTGAAGAAGCTATCTTTAACATTCATCAAACTTCTCTAAATGTGAATCTGTTGGTTTCTTCACACAAGCGCCTAAAGTCTTATTTTTGATGTACTTGTTCGCAATAATTCTTGCCAAAGCCCATCTTCATTTAATAATTTAAACAACCACTCGCTAAGTAGACACTTGTTTTGAATTTCCAAATTTTGGATTCCTAGTCCACCTTGGTCCTTAGGTTGACGTAAAACATCCCATTTGACCAATCTGTATTTTCTTCTTTTGCTGGTCATTTTGCCAAAAGAATCTAGACCTAAAACACTCTATTTTTTCTAATACCCCTTTTGGCACTTCGAAGAAAGACATCATAAACATCGCTAAGCTGGAGAGCACCGAGTTTATAAGGACCGACGCCCCCCCTACTGTGGAGCAGTTTGCCACATCGGCATATATTTCCTTGCTGGAGCTTTTTCGGGCATAAAAAAACATAGAAACAGCGGTACCACGTGGAGTCATGGATACCTACTTGTCTGCTCTTATCACCTACTCCCTCCGTTCCAAATTATAGTTCACTTTGACTTTTCTAGATTCATTTGATTTACTATATATCTAGACATAGTGTATAACTAGGTGCATAGCAAAATCAATGTATCTAGAAAAGCCAAAGTGAACTACAATTTAAACGGACGGAGGGAAACCCTCACATCATTCCTCTAACTATATTATCTTGTGTGGCCACATGAGAATGCTACGCTTTTTTCTTCTTCTCTGTTCGTTTCAGTAAAAGAAAACGATGGTGTAAAATTTTCAGGCAAAAATGCTTCTCGATTTTTAAACTGAGGTATAACTTTATGAAGCAAAAAAAAAAAAAAAAAAACTGAGATATAACATCAAAAGGATACGTGTGAACTCGATTGCTTGTCGTGTTGTTTTTCGTCGAATAACGACTCGACAGATCCAATCCATCATTTTATTTGACTCTTGATTCTTGACTGAATTGATTAGTTATTGCGGTACTGACTTGACATGTAAGGTCTTTGTCTATCGAAAGGCCAAAATCCCAGGTGCAGCACCACCTTATTAGCTTACCTCCGCATGTGCACGCTTCAGTCCTCTCCACGTGTTGAGAAGGAATCCAACAGATGTATCGATCTACGACATATTTCATACGTACAAATCCTCATCGTGTCGCCGAGTCATAGGTTCATATTATGTATACATACGGACCAACTACGTGATGTAGTACGATCATATTGTTATTGTGGGCTTAGTGTGAATTTAGTCCCTGTTAGGAACTAGTTATATACGACCAAGTCAACCCAGTCTTAGTGAGTTTTTAAGATTTTCATGTGTTAGAAACATTATATATACTAGTTTCATTATCAATTGATGATAAAAACCCATTTTATTCCCATAAATTTTGGCAATTTGTCTTCGTTAAATTGTGCAGGATAACATATTTACTAACTTGGTACGTAGCCTTTTTAATGTCCATAGATATTCTGAAACCCCATTAAAACTATCGAACATGGTTTTGTATTTTTTTTAATCATGGTATATGCAGAAACTCATACATATATACAAACTCATCCATATGAATATGCACGCCTCCAATAAGCACCCCCGAAAACTAAGACCACATATAACATAACCGTACCAGATGAACTATGGATTTAGACGTCGCTGATGCACTCCTTCCTGTGGCGCCAGACCCTCTTATGTCGATGCTTAGCGTGGAGATGGATCCTTTGATATGGGTTGACCCCATGTTGGAGGAGCTTGCCGCTTCGCTGCGCGACCGTGTGCCCGCCTCCCTGCACTAGAGGTTGATGTGCCGCTCACGTTTGTTCCTTCCCAGTTGCAGCCCACACAACCTGCTATGGAGAGGGGGGAGGGAGGAGCCCATCCCTGCTCCAATCCTCCAAATATCGGCGTCACCCGCTCCTACCCGGCAGGAAACACAGGAGAGTCGTTGTTGAGCCCACCCGCTCGAGTGCGTCGTACAAGTTCTGGCGTGCGAACACAAGTTGCAGGCGTGAGCTCTCCTTCATCGACGGAAAGTCAGCGGCACTGGCTCCGGATGAAGCGGTCACATCCTGCATCGATATGTACGGGCTCGGCCTCCCGGAAGCGGCGATCAATGCCATCCGGAAGGCAGCGCGTATGGAGGACCAGGACCTTTACAAATTGCTTGTTGCCGTTCTTGGTGAGCCGAGAGCTTAGGCACCTAGGTCATTTGTGTGTTGTCATTAGTGTGTGAGTAATCAACTTTGTACCTAAGCCCCGAATTAGCGTAGGTTGGGTTGAGCCGTAGCTTCATTTTCCGCCATTGTTGTTTGCTATTTCCTTCATAATATAACCAAAGCCGGTTTGCCGGATCTTAAAAAAAATTGTGCTCGTAACGAATCGATTTACTCAGCTATAACCTAATATACTTCTTCTTTGTAAAAAAACTACGCTTATTTTCCTCTGTCGTGTTAACTTCCGCAAACTTAACGTAACATCATATCCGGCAAGATAATCCATCGTGGTTTTATTTCTTGGAACAGATGCATGCCAAAATTACCACACACAAAAAACGGCATGTACCTGCTGCGTAGTGGGAAAGTCAAGCGGAAAACGCCGAGTAGCAGACGGCATCACATGACATGACCAAACACCTACACAATACTAATCCCAGTAAGTTGCAGCAGGTCTGCCAATAAGCAAAGTGATTAAGCTAATCTTTATCCCAACCCAATGTGCCCCAGTGGGGCCCACCCGGTCGATCCACTGCCTGCTGCTCGCGCGCGGTGGAGAAACACCGGGGCCCCACCACCCGCACGTTTCAGGCAAGCCGCCGTGGCCTGACCCTGATCTGATGGCATGGCATGATTATCTTGCCGGCGACGAGTAGCTTTCCGTGATTCCACAGATGGAATTAGCAGCTCGATCGCTGGATTTCGTCGGAATTAGCAGCTCGATAGCTGGATTTTCGTCTCGCTGCTGGCTTCGTTTAAGATCATGGTTATCCTGATCCTGATCCTGATCGCCATAGGATGGGGACGTAAGCAGCTGGAGCTGAGCCTGGCAGGGGCCTAGCTAATCCTGATCCTGATCCGTCACAGCTAGTCAGTCGAATTATCAGTTCAATAAGCTCATGCATGCAGCTCCACTGATAGCACATAAGAGGGGCCTAAAAATGGCAGGGTACCGCACGGAGTCATATGCGTCAGGGACGCTCGCGGCGTGCGTGACAGTAACCGCACGGAGGTCATATGCCGTCGCCGTCGCGAGAACAGAGAGGAATTCCAAATCGAGTAACTTTGCGGTCGTCGTCGCGCGGTTCGCGTCGTCGCTGTCGAGGCACGTGTCGACCGCAGCGCGGCGGAGAAGGGAGGAGGAGATGGATCCATGGTGTGCGTCGAGGTCTCGAGGGCTTTGCGTGCGCGGTTAGTTCTTTCTTGCAAGTAAATAAACGCGCAGTGAATGAATGTGGAGGAGCGCGCGTACACGTAGAAAGAAGCGTGAGGGCGACGCGTATCTACCCAGTTCGATCTCTCTTGCCAGCTCCTCGACCATTATCGATTTATTATCGTCGTGATAAAAAATGAAAATATATAATCGAGAGAGTGAGAGGGGGACAGACCGGCAGAGAGCCACTATGCATCCATGCGCTGAAACGATCCTTTCATTTCCATAAACACAACGATTAGACCACGCACTGGTTTGATGATGCAGTTTCAACATATGTGTTTCCCGGGCTTGAAGTGTCGAAGTGAAGGTTAGACTGGGCCGGGCCTTGGAGGACGACGAGGTACAGTAGTAGAAGGACAAAAGCAAAGGCTCCGTGCACCATATGCACATGTCTGTAGCCTCGAGTCTCGATCGTTTCATGTGTTTGAGCCTTTTTTGAACTAGAGTTTGCCGGAGGACTGCAAACTGTAAAGCGAGCAGCACTGAGAAGTCCGCCCGTGATTATCCTATCCGATTCCGAACGAAGCTCCTGCACCAGGCATTCCTATTCCCCACGTGCGCGCATACCTTATGATTCCGACGGGACGGGATGGGGGCTTCACGTCTCTCTTGGGATCGATCCAGTCAGAAGAGGAACGAGGGTGTGTGAATGTGTGATGTGGGAGAGCACGACGTCACATGCGAGAAGAATTCAACCAACTGATGAGGCAAACACGCGACCTGGGTGTGAGACTTTCTGTTGGAATAGCGGATTGGACCAAGTTCGGAACGTGCACGTCGCCAAACGCGCGGACTGAAATCTGAACCGTTTGGTTATTAATTAACGGGGACAAATAATACATCCATCATATTTTAATTAAACTATATCATTAAATAGATCGTTACTAGACTTATTTGGAGATATAGAAATACAAATGCTGCTATATTTTTATTAAAAACACCTAATCCAGTAAGAATTTTATAGCGACGTTTTTTCACATGTGACAGAGTGACGAAAGGTGAGAACTTGTTCCAACAAACAGCTTTTTGCACCGAACCTGCCGCTTTTCTCCGCGTGAAGCTGCGGAGAGCACACTCGATCAGGACTTTGGAAAATGCGGAGAAAAATGTGCACCCTGTACGTGGCGTCATCCATCCAAATGTGAGGACGACGTCGGTCGGGTCGTCGAGGATGCATGGCCGGGTCTCGTAATCTTGTTCGATGCCACTAGTAGTGCTAAGCTATATGTATCGATCTTTTGACTAGTGGGTACTAGTAGCTTCATGGGCTCGAAGTGTTGTTGCACTCAACGAAAAGTTTGTGATAGCATCACCACCGGATAAAAATGGCCGAATCCTATAGTTTTCAAGTCGTGATCTAGATAACTGGAACATCTGCTGGGTGGCCTACAGTTGTTGCTTTCTTGCTTGCTTTAGATAAAAATTGATGGCTTTGGACTTTACTCTAGATCATTCATAGATTTCTTTCCTCCTATTTGGCTCGTGTGTTTTATTCATCTTGATAACGCTACACCAAAAAGTAACAAAAGGACGCGTGCGTCCACTAGAGACGGTAGTAGTCAGAATATAATCCGTCACAAAATACGTGTAATTCCCGCGATCATGTCTATACAAATGTCCAGTAGTAACAGTCGCAGATCGATGGATATCTAACAGAGGCCTCAACTACGGGCAGTGCCCGCCGTCGAAAAAAAAAAAAACAGAGGCCTCAACCTGTTCAATATGAACCCTTGAGCACTGAGAATACAAAATAAACTTAACCATGAAGCAGCATATATACGTCGTCCATCCACAAAACACCAAGCATAATGTCCGGGTTTTTCTTTGTTGCTGAACTTCTAACTCAGGTATCTTTGACAATACCGGCACTATATATATATAACACATCCAATATTCCAATTCAATCCTGATCATCACCGACAGGCAGGTGTGGTACACGAATTGGAGTGTCATGGATGCCACAATAAGCGCCTTGCAGGCTACCAGTAGCTAAGTGCCTAAGTCATACATAGACGCATTTGGAAACCTGCGCTATCTAATCTAATCTAAAAGAGAAAAAAAAACATGTACATCTTCTCAATTTTTCAACACGATCGAACGTCAGCAGAGTTTGTGCAAATCTCGCAGCGAACACCAAGCTTAAAAGGGAACGGCATCTAATAGCTTGCTGACAAAAGCAATAAAGAAAAGATCGAAAAGATAAATGGAGTGCCAGGATAGAGGAACAGGAATGGAACATCAACGCGCGCAGAACGCACGACAGACAGCAACGTGGTGCTTATCCTCAGCGTCGTCTCGACGAGACTATAGCTACATGCCTTCCACACCGTGACACCGCGTGAACGGCGACGAGACTAGATACATGCTTCCTCAGAGCCCGTTCGGTTGCTATGCAAGGCCTAAAAAGCAAACCCAAAAAATTTGCATAAAGCATTCGTCATATCAAATCTTTTGACGCATGCATGGAGCACTAAATGTAGATAAACAATAAAAACTAATTGCACGCTTTTTAGCTGAAAAGTGCGAGACGAATCTTTTTTAAACTTTAGATTAATCTATGGTGGGACAATAATTACCAAATACAAACGAAAAAGTGCTACAGTGACTCCAACCCAAACTATTTTGGGTTGCATGGCAACCGAACGGGCTCTCAGTACGTGGTCTGTGGTCATGCACGGCGGGGCCGTGCCAGGTGCCAGGTAATCCACCCATATTATAAAGAAAAGGTGCCCAACCCGTACCAATTCGTTGCGTTGAAGCATCGGCTGCATACGTGCGCGCCAGACGGGGCGGCGGCGGCGGTCCGCGCGGCGAAGAAGACGGCGGCCTGTGACCGGTGTGGTGTGGTGTGGGCTAGCTAGCTGACCGAAGCGTGTCCACCCCACCCCCCCAGCGCGTCACGCGGACTCGGCACGCGGCTTTGTTGTCACACCGCGCCGGTAGCTCGTGCCGTCGTGCGTGCGGGTGCGACTGCGCCGCCGAAAGCGACGCGGGTGGGGCCGAGCACCGGTGCAGCTGTGTGTCCATGTGTGTCCATGGAGCGAACGTGAGGCGAGGCGAGGCCGATTGGCTAGAGCGGATATCCGGCGTGCGTGCCGTGCGGTTCCTGGCCACGCCAAGTGTTGTTTCGCGCGCGCTGGCGTCGACTGGCCGGACTGGTACGTACGTACGCAATGACGACGGGGAGCCGTATGGTATTCGTATACATGCGGTAGGTACAAGGAACGCTCGTGGATCTGTGGTGTGATGCCGGTTCAGTCTGATTGTCTGATGATTGGGTGGGAGCAAAGCTCGTGCGTGGATCTGCTGAACCTTGTATTGTGTGCAAGAACACAGTTGGATTCGTCCTTTGAATGATGATGAAGTGCACTTTTAGTACACATAAAATCCAAAAAGTCGTTGGAGATTAACTTGAACTGTTCAGTGGCCAATGGATGTATTTGGACTTGTTGACTTTTGAGTATAAGATGTGTATGCCCTACGTATTAGGCCAGTCTCAATACACTACAAAGCCAGATGAGTTTCATATCTTATAAAACTCTCTCGTTTAAATGACCCTACCAAGTTAGTAATTTTACTGATGTGGCAACCTATTTAATATGCTTAACACTTTCATAAAACTTGCATTAAGACTGGCCTTAGTAGTCACATTTTTTTTTTTTTATTTTGAATCAGTAGTCACATTCAATTTAACTGTACAGAGTAGGAGGATGCTTATTTCGTACATCTGTGTAGCCTGGCGACATTTACCAGGCTCGGGCTGCAGCGCGAGTTCGATATGCCCAGCCCAGCCCACCGCTTCCAGTTGCAACGACTCTCGGCCCACATATATGTAGCATATTTGATGGGCCAAAATCACCAGTCCCCACATCTATGTAGCATAGTTGATGGGCCCAAAACCACCAGTCCGGGACTGATAAGCCTGCGCTCGCTCGCTCACACACACACACAAAAAAAAAAGGTCTGGTCCAGCACGGTGGGCCGAGGTCTGCTTCAGTGCTTCTCGTCGTCGTTGCTGAAAGGAAATCGAAAGGCGGCCACGCACGGAGACAGATTCGGACAGCTCCTAGTTGTTTGTCCCTGTGAGATTCTTATTCGACCATTCAGCTCTTGTTCAGATCTTCCTCTTGGTTAATTACTATAATTGCTAGTAAAAAAGGAAACACGGCCTGGCATACCTCACCTGGCCGGGTCGGGTGAGCAACAACAAAAAAAAAAGCAGCTTTGTTGGCCTAACAGCCTGGAGCTATGATGCAGTAGGACCTACTGCTT